>JAKUCM010003045.1:0-65466 GCA_023374145.1 Lepidium sativum
AATTCGAATTCAGTCTCAACCTAGACATGCATTCAAGTCAACTAGTCCCTTTAACATTCATTCAGAAGAAACCATGGATCAAAATGTGCACGTTCAACAAACTTATTTGGTTTAATGGAAGATATAAGAGGCAAAAGTGGTCTCTTCATTTATGGGTTTAAATTGTTCAATATAGGGATCTCTCAATGAAATATAATGAGCTTTAGAAGAATGCTAAAGGTAAGAGTCAATCTATGCATACAAGAATGGTATCTCATCTACTCAAGCCCTAAATATTTGAACTCTAAACCCTTCTATGTCGAACCCGAAAGATTATCCTAAAGTCTATCCTTTTTCTTGAGGCTTTTACTCTGTCTTGAATTTGTTTTGGATCAACTCACGACTTATTTTTTTTTCATTATTATTCTAAAGAGAGGGGTTTAAAATATGATAACATCTAGCGGATCGATTTTTACTTGCATCTATGGTTCCACTTTCTTGTTAATTTGTTTTCTTTTCCTTTTTCATATTCTGCCCAGAACCCCCACTTAGTATTTTGTATTTACCCAAAACCCTCTACTAGATCAACTTATTCTCTTTTCTGTTCCATTTCTTTCCTAAGAACCTTTTAACCATTCATTTTAAACCATTATTCTCATACTTTTATTTTGATAATGTAATACAATTGAACCATCCCAAATTGAATTAGAACTACATTAGATACCATTTTTGTCGGTTCACAAAACACAACAATTAAAGATGGCTCGAAAGAAAGCTAGGTTAGGGGTGGAGAAACTATTATAATCATGGGAATAAGCTACTTAGATTATAAAATATAGCATAAAGAGAAAAGAGAATCCAAGTATGTATATGTATCCATGAGTTTAAATGCAATGCACATAATTGATAATTGTCAGTCAAGTTTAGGTTATAATAGATATGGAATGGTGAGTAGCTTGGTCGATTTCAAAATTCGAAGTGGAGTTTTAGGTTGATTTTCGCCTTCACCATCCTCTCCATCCTGAAATTCACTGTCCTCACTAATTTTTTATCATTTCATACACGTGGAGATAGCTTTTATCCACCCCCTCAGTGTGATAACACAAATGATGTACTCCTTGGGATTTTGGATGGATTTCCATGGGAATTGTCATCTAGGTTATGCAGAAGAAGTAGATGCACCCTTGCTTTCTAGGTACTTTATTTTAAATTTTAGTTTCTCAAACTTGATGTTGAGATCATTGTAGGAGCTATCAATCTTGTCGTTCAACTCAACTTTCATTTTTTTTGACTCATTTCCACTAGATGCTTGATCCTGCAGAAGCTGCTGAAACATACCCATCATGTTTGAAGTTGATGTTGTTGAAGGTTGGTGCATTCATGATTGGATGCTATTGAGAACCTCCCTAATACGGCTTATTAGGAACATAAGACTTGTTCTGGATGTGTTGTTGTTGTGGAAGATAGAATTGATCTTATGGGTTTGTCACATTGATGTTCCTATAAGAGTTTGGGTTGGTCTTATAGCTGTTGTTGCCTCCCTGATTCTGAATGTAGCTAATCTCTTCTAGCTAACTACTCTCCACATCATGAACCTGAACCAGCTCATCTTCACACACACAATGAAGTTGGTTCTGGTGTACTATAAAGAGTTTATCCAACTTCTCATTTAAAGCATTTATCTCTTTACTATTATTCTTATCTGAATCAACACTACCTTGCACCGTCCGATCATACTCTTCACTTGTATACTACAAGAAAAAATGCATATTGTTAGCACCTTATAGGTAAGACACATCGTTGTAGTAAAACGCTATTTCCTGCCCTAGCTATAATAGAGTCCACTATATACAATAATGCTTTCTTACTCTGCTATTATATCTAGATTTTTTAATAGTGTGAGTTTTATGATATATTATAGTTTACCATGATACATATTAAACACTCTATTATAATTTATTGTAGCAATTTTCATGTGTGTAAAACCTATTAATATAGTTATATATGTTTGCTGTAAAATAGTTCTGTACATCATTATTCGTATGTTGTAAATGGTTTTTATATAGCTATTTAGTATCATAGCTATATATCTCTAATACCTGATAATTTGGTATGTTATATTCCATTACATTTGTTTTCGTACCAAAAAAAAATTGAAATATACATACAATACCAATATAGATCCAAAATATATATTAGACACCCAAAAGAAATCATACATCTAGAATCCAACATTCAATACTACCTTACTAACTTGCTTTATATCTAACATCATACCACAACACAAACCATACTACAACATGAAAGTTTTACCTTTTTCTTACCAAAACCACAATGAACAATTTTCTTAGTTGTAGATGCATCCTATTTCATCAGGCTTAAGCTTCAGCTTTTAAACATCTCTCTTGAGTACTGGCTTGATGCCTTTTTCCAGTCAGCTATTCTAGCTTTCATCATTACAACAAACTCATCGTAATTAATCAACCTGTCATGCAAAATGAAAACTTTATAATTCGATGAGTATCTGATAATCTTTCCACAGAGGAGTCCATCGAGAGAGGTGTTTTGGAAAAACCTTGTCAGTGTCAACTTCACGCATTATATGGATAATAACATTGTTGTCTCGTTCATTACCCACTTTGTCAATCAAATTATCCCTTGACCATTACCAAACAATTACACCATAATTGATTCTTACCTTTTTAACATGTGAAGCATGTGCTTTATCTTAACACAAATTCCGCCAAGACTCAAAAACATACTTACAGAGTCAAAAATAAGGGACATAATTTATATGTTGAAGTATGAGACATATTTTATATGTCTCAACTAAATCCCTAGTTAGTCTCGCCAACATGTGAAAAAGACAAATTATAAAATCTAATAAAGAATTAACCACTTCAGACTGACGATATCTTAATGTGGTGATATCTTCGCATATCCCTAATGTGATATCTTCGCATATCCCCAAAAGGGACCCAATATAGTGCATAAGTAAACATTTTTAAAGGAGGTTTGCATGTTAAATTGTTGATCGCCACCCACTAGTTAAGTCTAGTGTAAGACAAATGATGGGTCTAGTCATGGATTAAAGTTGTTCTCCATATAAGTATATCAACTAGTGTACATGTACGCTATGTGAGCGGCTAATTCCCAGTACCTGAAACTCTGAGCTAAGAGCATCAATTTCCATGTATATTTTCCATTTATTTTTGTTCAACATCCCTTACTACTCGGCATGAAATATATTTGTTCAGCAGCCCTTTTAATAACTTTACAAAGCAAAAGCCAGCAATCACATGTTAGGAGAAGAAAAAATGACATGCATATTGAAAAGAATAAACAAAATAACATTCATTAATATATGAATGCAATGTTGCTTCTTTAAACGAAATAGCATCCACTAAGAAATCTCTTAGCAACCTCAACAAATAAATCTAAATGCCTTAACAATTTTACAAAGTAATTGAGCTTACAGATACCTGTAAAACCTCGTTCAGTAAAATAACTGTGATATTTTGGCCGGTATATTGTTTATTGCAAGGTGTATGCAAAATCATACAAAGAAGCTATTATCATTGAAATGATCAGTTTGAATCTCTATCTTGTGGCTGACATATAGATATCATCATTATGAAACTCACATGGTCTTAAGGTTTGGAATTTGAGTTCATATTGCTGGTATTAGTCTTGTAAGTTGATTGTTCTTCAGGTTTCTGCACTTAACAGAACACCAAACAGTTAAGAAAAAGAAAACGCCAAAGAAAGCAAATGAAAGAATCTAATATTGCACAAGAAAATAACACATATTAAAAACTCAGGTGCTTTAGTTTACATATTGAAAAAGGTATGTCACCAAATAACAATTTAGTGGAGAAGTCCATGGAACAAAAAAAAACTTCAATTATTGAAAAGTGAAGATTGGTAAATTTGAGAATATAAAAAAACTCAACGAAACTTATATTTTGTATGAATAAAAGGTTGGGCATAATTACTCGTTACTCATTTCGTATTTGGTCTGAAAATCTAAGTACCTAATATAATCAAGTCAAATAATAAGTTAATTACATTACTTATAAATACAAATCAAGTAACAAATATTAATAAAAAGTTAATACTCGCCTTGTCACTACTTGGCTCGTTGCATTTTATAGTTATAAATGTGTGAAATTAAAATTTACTCTTTAAAAAAATCTATATTGTTATATTTTCAATAAACGTTAATCTAATATTTAGAATTTATTACAAATATCGTTTATGTTAATTCATAATTATTTGTTAAAGCTTTGAACAATTTTATTAAAATATACTTTTTGGTTGATGTTTATGCTTAAAATTAAATTGATTTAAAGAGATTTTAGGATGTGAGTTTTAGGATATAGATCAAATTTTTTCAATCTAATTATTGACAAATAATATTAGTATTTTTGAATAATTAACAAATCGGATCAAGTAACTTATAAGTTCTTATTTTTACAAGTACTTAATTCAAGTAAGACAAATAAAAGTATTAAAATTTATTACTCGAGCAAATTAAACCAAACCATAAATATGTGAAAATGAGTAAGTACTTAGCTCGTGCCCAACCCAATGCACGGTTATGGCTAAGAAAACAAAAGCATATAATTGCACTTGGCCAACCCATATTATTGAAGCTACAAATCCAAGGTATAAAGAGGCTGGTACCATAGTTAAACTACAACTAATAAACCATATATTAAGAAGATAGTGTTAGTGTGTTAAAGACTAAAAAAACCTTAATCAATAAAACAAGAGAATATATGAAGATACCATGATGGCTTTGTGAATGTGATGGCTGAATTGATTCATTAGATTGATAATTTCAGAGTATATATACAAGCTACATATAAACCTAATGTTATACATGTATTTACAAACACATCCTTTCCACATATATTATATACGCCATCTTAAGATGGAGGGATCTTGGTCACACCAATATTGGAACATAAGTCTTCAAACCGGGTCGAGGGAGAGGTTTGGTGAGAGTATCCGCAAGTTGATATTTGGTAGAAATATGAGTAAATCGGAGGGCACTAGAGCAGATATTGTCACAAACAAAATGGTAGTCTAAGGCGATTTGTTTTATTCTTGAGTGAAACATTGGATTAGCACATATGTATCTTTCTCCAACGTTGTCACAATAGATTACCAGAGTAGGTGGAAGAGTTACTCGTAGTTTCGTGAGAAGAGAACAGAGCCACCACAATTCAGCAGCTGCATTTGGTACAACGCGGTATTCAACTTTTGTTGAGGAACGTGCGACACCATTATGTTTCTTGGATGACCAAGATTTAGGTGTGTTTCCAAGATAGATGATGTAAACATTAGTGGAGACAAAGTCTTTGACGTCACTAGTCCAGTCTGCATCAGAGTGTCCATGAAGTAAGGGTTGTGTGTTGGCACGAATAAAGATATCATGCGTTTTGCCACTTGCCAATATAAGTCTGTGGGAGAGTGCATGAACTGTGATAGCTTGTTCACAACAAAACTCACATCAGGCCGACTGAAAGACATATATTGCAAGCTGCCAATGACTTTTCTAAACTCACGAGGATCAAGGAGTTTCATACTAGATGAGACCAAGAGTTTGGGATATGGTGCCAGTGGTGAGTTTATTGGTTTTTGCATCATAAATATTAGTCTTGTGAAGTAAGTCTAGGATATACTTCCTTTGCATGAGATGCATCCCTTATGGAGTTCTTGTGACTCAATGCCGAGGAAATATGAGAGTTCTCCCATATATTTTAGTGAGAAGCGATCTGCAAGTGCTCGAATGATAATGTCAACTGTTGTTGTACTATTCCTAGTGACCACAATGTCGTCAACATATACGAGAATATAGACAAGTTGCACATTTTTGGACTACACAAATGCTGAGGTATCCGCAACAAAATTGACAAAACCAATTCAAATTAAGAATGCTCGCAGATCTTCGTAGCACGCTCGAGGAGACTACTTTAACCCATACAACGCCTTTCTCAATCTGCAGACATGATTTGGTTGATCCTTATCAACAAAAATTAGAGGCTGCAAAACATAGACTTCATCAGTAAGTGTGCCCTATAAGAACACATTGATAATATCTAAATGACGAATAACCCAGTTGTGACCAGCTACTAAGGCGAGGACCCAACTAATTTTTGTGGATTTAAGGACTTCACTGAAGGTGTCACTGTAATCAACCCCAAACTCCGGATCGAACCCACGAGCTACTAACATGGCCTTATATCGATCGATAGCTCATGTGGGTTTGAATTTGAAGGTGAATAGCCACTTTTTTGAAATGACATTTTGACCAGTTGTAGCAGGGACAAGATCAAATTTATGATTATCCACAATTGTGTTGAATTTATTTGTTACAGCAGAGCGGCAATTTGGATCAGATAGCACTTGCACAATAGTGTGTCGCATAGTTGGGACCTATGATGGAACCTTATCCATGAGATTCATCCTTTTTTAAGGTTTTGATATGCGATTCTTGCCGCAAGAATGCATAGGATGAAGACTATATGATGGAAAAGGAGCTGTATCCGTTGGAATTGTGGTGTTGTCAGGTTGAAGATCAGGGTGAAGAGCTGAGGAAAAAACAAAATCGTCTGGCATAAGATTATCGAGCCCAAAGAGTGTTGGTAATGTTGGGTCTGATGTAATTAAGCCATATTCAGTTGGGCTAAGTTGAGGGAGAAGGCCCATAATGCAATAATGCGCATGTAAACATTGGGCCAGAGTCACTTACAGCAGGACCTGACGGTTGTTGTTATGAGGTGTGATCTACACGGTGTTTAGCATGCACTAAAAGTCTTATTTAGTTAGATTAAGCATACATTTCTACTGTATTCTCATAATTTTTAGAGTCCAAATAGCCCAATCCATACACATTAGCATATACATTGCATTCAAGGAGATTTCAGGTAGTTGAGCACATAAACAGAGCATTCAGAACAAGCAGTGGCTAAGAGCGTCACAGATGCTGAAGAGTCATAGAAGCTGAAGAGTCACTGGAGCTAAGGAGTCACAAGAGTTGAAGAGTCACAAAAGGCTCTCGGTGAACTCGAGGTGAGGTCGTGCCTAAAGATCGAGCCTGGAAGAGCCAACACACACATTTAGCGTGATCGAGTCTACACACACCCTGAGCGTAATCGAGCCAAAAGTCACGTTGGTTGTCAGCTCGAGGTGGAATCAATGATGGATGCCAACTCGATGTGGACGTCACGCAGGGTCAGAGCTCGAGTATCAGCTCTAAGTCAGCTCGAGTGCCAGTTCTAAGTCAGCTCGTGTGTCAACTCTAAGTCAGCTCGAGAGCTCAAACTCAGGGTCAAGCTCAAACTCAGGGTCGAGCTCATAGGAAGCTACAGATCGAGTCAAAGGAGCTGCGGATAAACTCAGTCATGCTCTAGGCTTTAAACTTTCTACTCATGGGCTTTTTCAATATTCGGACAAAACTGAGGTTGAAGTGCACGACACACTGAGTTTTTTCTATTGGGCCGAATTCAACCTAGGGTTGTACCATTTTTAATATATATTTTCTAGTTTTTCTATTTGAGGCGGACCCTAGTTTTTACACTTTTTCTTGAGAAGCAAACTTAGAGCTTTGTAATCGAATGAAACCCTTTGATTTCGAGTTTACGTTTTATGCAATTTAGTTTTACGTTCAGCGTTGATTTCATACCTTATTCAAGTTATTTGTTTATACAATTGAATTTTGACTTCGTGCTTTATGTTAAATTAATGAGTTTTAAATAGTCATCTAGGGCTCTTGAGGATGAGTTAAGGCAGCGTGGTGTTTAGATTTCCTAGGTCGTTTGAGGTTAGAATTATTAAGGTCTTTTCTGATTTGGTATTTTCATCACTAGCTTCATTATGATCAACTGGGGCTTGTTCTGAGATGCTCTAGCACTGATGGGTGTTTGATAGAGCGTCTGACTGAATCACTTCATAGATTCACATGCTCAGCTCGAGGGGTCGAATGTTTGAGGTGTGAATCGGTGCTAAGTGAGTTGATCGTTCATTTCAACTAGATTATCAAACGCCTATGGCGACTGGATCTGTTAGTATTCTATTCGTGTTTATTTGTCATGGGAGTGGATTCATTACTTGTGTTCTCGTTGCCTAAAGATTAGCTCTATTAAGTCTTTTCAAGCGTCTAGTTAGTTTAAGAGCCACGCTGTTCCATGATACTCACTCCTTAGGAACCTGTTTTCTTACTCTGCGTTAAATTTAGTTAATACTCTTTTGTCTGTCGCTTTATTTAAAATCTTGAATTTTATTACTTGTTGTTTGTTTGTTTTTAATTTTAACGATTGATATAGGTTGTTAGATAAATTGCAGTTTGATTGGCTTTGATTAGAACAGTTAATTGCATCCTGAATGATAATTACATTCTCAGTTGGATTAACAGCTATTATACTTCAATGATATCTCAGTATAATAGGATTTGACAATAGAATAAAAATCTTGTTATCAAATTGGCACCATTGCCAAATGGGTATATGCTAATTACAATTAGGATTGTTAAATTTTTAAGCTCAAGTTCCTTTAACTCTTTGTTACATACTTACTTGTGGTACTGTGTTTTTTATTTGTTCTAGGTGATTTCAACCTTCAATACGTCAGCTTGATCCTATTGCTCAGTTTGACTTCCCTCAGTTTTTGCAGACACGTTCACAAGGAAATCAGAATCTTCTCAAGTCTCTTCACAACATTAACCAAATACCATGCGAGTGAAGAACACAGAGAAACTAAGTCCACAGTACACTTACAGAGCGAGTGAGAATGAACACAAACACAGAATCGAACACACACGTTCCTCATGTGGACCAGCCTCAATAGAGGAGGCCGCGAATAATTAGAGCTGGAGATGCACCAAGCACTCAAACCCAAAGATGTGGGATTGTTCCTCTAGCTATAACGAATAAGAATTTTGAGATCAAGAGCAGTCTCATCTATATGATCCAAAACAGGTAGTTTTATGGCCTACCTTATGAAGATTCGATTGATCACTTAGACAAATTCGAGCGGCTCTGTGGCTTGCATAGGCTCAATGGAGACAGTGATGATGCATTCAAACTGAGGTGGTTGCCATTTTCTCTCGGAAACAAAGCCCACGTCTGGGAAAAGCACCTACCGTAAGGCTTCATTACTTCATGTTCATGGGATGCTTGAAAATGTATGTTTCTTGCCAAATTCTTTTCCAACTATCAAACTGCAAAGTTGAGGAACACAATCTATACTTTTACCCAGCAAAATTCAGAAACATGTGCTGAGCATGGGAGAGGTACAAGAATTATCAGTCTCAGTGCCCACATCACGGATTCCCTACCAAGACTCTACTTAATAATCTCTACAAATGTGTTCATCCTAACATCCGACGACTATTATCTGCCTTCCATGGCAATTTTCTTAACCAGGAGGTCATTGAAGGTTGACAGCTAGTGGAGAATATGGCACATGCAGATGGGCAGTATAATGAAGACTACGACAGGACGGTGAAAAGTATAGTGGACACAGATTCAGTAGGAAGGAGCTCAAGGCCCTAAACGTGAAATTGGACAAAATCGACAAGTTGTTGCAAGTACAATGGAAACATGTCCACTTCATGACTGAAGACGAACATATACCTGACGAGGATGATGACACGTTGATGAGATAAGTTTTTGCAGAATCAGGGAAGTGGTTACAAGCAGTATAGCCACAACAAGCAATATCCAAACCTCTCATATAGTACAACAACGTGGTAAATCTCCAAGACCATATCTACCCACCCAAACCCATGCACACCCAGTCGAATGCATTTTTCCTTAAGCAGCAATATCATAAAAGTTACCAGCCATCTGGAAATGTACCACCTGGGTATGAAGCACACGCCCCACCAACTGCTACACAACAACCAGAAGTTTTGAACCTACTCCAAGATATATTGAAGGGACAGAAAGCATCTGCAGCCTAAGTCACGCAAAAGTTTGCAGAGGTGCACTCTAAGATTGACGCCTCTCACAATGATTCCACATGCAAGTTTGAGACACTGAACGCAAGACTCAAGTATGTGGAGAGTCAAAAAGCATCATATTTTACATTGAAGACAACATGCCAACTTCCATGGAAAGCATTTCCCAATCCAAAAGACTATCACGCCAATGCCATCACTCTGAGAAGTGGACGCGTGTTGCTGATTCGAGCAGAGAGTCCAAAGGATATTGAGGTCAGTAAGGTTCATGAGGGGGAGGATTTTCTATTCAAGGATCAAACATAGATTTCCACTACAACCTGGCCATTCGAGACAGAGATGACCTGGAGCTGTTTCTAAGCCACAGTCTGATTAAAAACCTACACGTGAAGATAAGCTCGACATAACAAACCAAGTTGAACCCAAAACCTAGCACTCCAAATGCTCATTCACCCACAAGAACCCTAGAAAAGAATGAACAATTTGTTCTTCCACCATACAAACCCAATTACCTTTTCCCCAAAGGTTCAAGAAGGAACTTAGTGAGAAGTACAAAGAGCTCTTTGATAAGCTGATGAAAGAGATTGAGGTGAAGATTCCTATTCTGAACGTTTTTATGTTAATGGTTGCATACCAGAAATTTCTAAATGACGCAGTCAAGGAGAAAACTCAAGAAGTCGAGGGTATAGTTGTACTGACGCATGAAATTAGCGCCATAATCCAAAGGAAAGTTGTGCCAAAAAATCTTGGTGATCCTGGAACCTTTACAATCTCATGCTCATTGATTCTGGTAGATAGGTAAGTGAGAATCCATCATGGCATCCAGGAAGACCTTCCGGTGAAGGTGGGAGGAGTTGAGATACCAACTGATTTTGTTGTCTTGGAGATGGAAGAAGAACCTAAGGACCCTCTGTTATTTGGAAGACCTTTCTTGGCCACAACAGGCGTTTTAATTGATGTTTGGAATGGGGTGACCGAGCTGAATCTGGTTCCATATCTTAAAATGAAATTCAACGTAAATGATGCGATTAAGAAGCCAACGATCGAGGGTCAGGTGTTCTCAGTTCACGAAATGGACACTCTTGTTGATGAGCTGTTAGAAAAGTTGGCAGTAGAAGATCAATTGCAAGTTGCTTTGACAAAGCCAACTGCTAAGGGGTACATGAGTCTAGAAGCTGAATGCTACGCATAACTAATGGATTCTCACAGGCCAGACAATAGTTAAGTGGTAGTTGAGGAATTGGATTATGCGAGCTCAGAGGGTAAAGCAGTGACTCGACAT
The DNA here is from genome assembly GCA_023374145.1 of Lepidium sativum. NCBI lineage: Eukaryota > Viridiplantae > Streptophyta > Magnoliopsida > Brassicales > Brassicaceae > Lepidium > Lepidium sativum. Next base: position 11,229 of record JAKUCM010003045.1, read on the forward strand.
TTGAGTGTATATGAGCCTAACTCGAGTTAGACCCTCGAGTTGCAAGTACTTGAATGCACTACACATGGCGTCATTGATGATTGGTCTGAGCTCAAGGCACCCAAAGTGGAAGTGAAACCACTTTCTGCAAGGTTAAGGTACGCTTTTCTGGGCTCTAATTCTACTTATCCTGTAATTGTTAATGGTAGCTTGAGTGATTATGAATGGAGCATGATATTAACTAAGCTTAAGCGTTTTAGAAAGGGCATAGGATACACACTTAAAGATATTAGAGGAATTTCCTTAAGTTTTTGCATGCCTAAGATACACTTAGAAGATGAATTTCATTCTAGTGTCGAGCCCCAAAGGAGATTGAACCCAACCTTAAAGAAGTGGTTAAAAAAGATATACTTAAGTTGCAAGACGTTGATGTTATATATCCAATCTCTGACAGTAAGTGTGTTTCGCCTGTGCATTATGTTCCTTAGAAAGGGGGTATCATTGTGGTTAAGAATGATAAAGATGAACTAATATCCACTAGAACCATAACAAGGCATAGGTTGTGTATATACTATATGAGGCTAAATTTATCGAGTAGAAAATACTATTTCCCTTTGCTGTTTATTGATCAGATGGTTGAAAGGTTGTTTGGTAAAAAGTACTATTGTTTCCTTGACAGGTATAGCGGGTTCTTTCAGATCCCTATACACCCGGATGATCAGGAAAAACTACTTTTACTGGCCGTTATGGCACTTTTGCTTACAAACGCATGCCGTTTGGGTTGTGCAATGCTCCTGCTACATTTCAGTGCTATATGACTTTTATTTTCTCGGATTTGATTGAGGATGTAGTCGAGGTGTTCATGGACGATTTTTCCATCTATGGCTCTTCCTACTTCTCTTGTTTGTCAAATTTGTGCAGGGTGCTTAGCAGGTGCGTGGAGACTAACCTTGTGCTCAACTGGGAAAAATGTCACTTCATGGTTTAGGAAGGGATAGTGTTGGGGCACGAGATATCTGAGAGGGCTATTGAGGTTGACAAAGCAAATATTAAGGTCAAGGATCAGCTACAACCCCCTAAGACAGTGAAGGATATTCATAGTTTTCTGGGTCACACTGGGTTTTATAAAAGATTCATCAAGGACTTCTCCAAAATTGCAAGGCCCCTGACGAGCCTACTATGCAAAGAGGTCGAGTTTAATTTCAACCCTGAGTGTCTCGAAGTGTTTCTTAAGATCAAAGAGGCGTTGATATTTGCTCCAATAGTCCAAGCTCCAGACTAGGATCTCACATTCGAGATCATGTGCGATGTAAGCGATTTTGCTGTTGGAGCAGTCATGGGTCAGAGAAAGGAAAAGAAGTTGAACGTGATATACTATGCCAGCATGACTCTAGATAACGCCCAAATCAAGTACACAACCACAAAAAGGAACTTCTTGCTTTAGTTTTTGTGTTTGAAAAATCTAGATTGTACCTGGTGGGATCTAAGGTTATTGTTCACACAGACTACGCATCACTGAAATATCTTATGAAGAAAAAAGACGCTAAGCCTAGATTACTGAGATGGATATTGTTGTTGCAAGAGTTTGACTTGGAGATTGTGGACAAACTTAGAGTATAGAATGGAGTGGCAGATCACTTGTCGCGAATGATGATTAAGGACTCGACCCCTATTGATGACTCGATGCCAGATGAGCAACTCATGACTCTAGGAGCAGAAGAAAATTATTCTCAAATAAGCAAGAAGCTAGCTTGATCCACTCTACCTTGGTATGCAGATTTGGTCAATCACCTAGTCGTTGGAGAAGTGCCTAACTATTTGGATTCCTATCAGAGGAAAAAGTTTCTCAGAGATGTCAACCACTACTTTTGGGATGAACCCTACTTATATAAGAAAGCAGCAAATGGTTTATTCAGAAGGTGTATAGCAGAAGTAGAGGTTCAGGGTGTTCTTGAGCATTGTCATGGCTCTGCTTACAATGGGCATTTTGCCACATTCAAGACTATTCAGAAGATTTTGCAATCAGGGTTATGGTGGCCTACTATGTTCTGGGATACTCAGAACTTCATTTCCAAATGTGATTCGTGTCAGAGAATGGAACCCAATTCTAGAAGCTGAGATATTTGACTGGTGGGGAATCGACTTCATCGGGCCATTCAATCCACCATCCCATGGGAATCGCTACATTCTCGTCGCAGTGGAATACGTCTTGAAGTGGGTAAAAGTTGTAGCAAGTCCGACTAATGATGCTAGGGTCGTCATCAAACTGTTCAAGAGCATTATTTTCCCCAGATTTGAAGTACCTCATATGTAATCAGTGATGGAAGCTCTCACTTAATCAATAAATTGTTTGAGAATCTGTTGAGGGAGATGGAGTCAATCATAACGTAGCTACACCTTATCATCCACAAACTAGTGGTCAAACAAGCAGATCAAAGATATTTTAGCTCGAGTTGTTGGGGTCTCAAAAAGTGATTGGGCAGTGAAGTTGGACGACACCATTTGGGCTTACAGAACGACTTTCAAGACTCCTATTGGAAGAACTCCAATCCAGCTTTTGTATGGAAAAGCATGACATCTGCCTGTGGAGATAGAGTACAAAGGCATTATGGGCTACAAGGTTCATAAATTTCAATCTCCAGACTACTCAAGAGAAAAGGATCATGAACTAGCATGAGTTAGACAGACAGACAGACTTGAAGCAAACGAGAGCTCAAAAGTATACAAGGAAAGGACTAAAGCATTTCACAACAAGAAGATTGCACACAAAAAATCACACCAGGTGACCAAGTGTTACTGTTTAACTCAAGGCTTAAGTTGTTTCTTGGAAAAATTGAAGTCAAAATGGTCATGTCCATTCCGAGTTAAAGAAGTTTTTGCCATACAAAGCTATTACATCGAACAACGGGGGAAAAAACGATTTCATTAAGAATAGGCAGATGGTTAAGCAGTATCGAGCTGATGAGGACTATTAACGAGAGAACCTAAGATCCTCTCGATGAACGAATTGACCTTTGAAAGGGTGAAATCAAGCTCAATGACTTTAAACAAAGCGCACTTCAGAGGCAATCCCATACATATCCTTGAACATATTCTAATTAAGCTTTTACAATTTTTAATTTTTTCGCGCCTAGCTTTGTTTGTAGAATGAAAAGGATGGAGCTCGAGTCGAGTTCTTTGGGTATATGGGACCTTGTTTCTGTATGCATCGTTGGTGCTCACCTTTAGCCTTATACTAAAGCTTATTTCATTCTGAGTGATCCCTAAGCATATTTGATTAGCCATTACATTGAAGAGATCACTTTTATCTCTTGAGCCATTCCCTTAGCCAAACGAGTTCTTATGATAATGTGTAACGTGATTCACAGTTTGGAATTAATTGAATGCTTAAAGGAGTGGTTTATTTAAATGCAATTGTAGGTTGAATTTGGGATTTGATCAAATTGTGATTTGGCATGGCTAACGTTTTCAGAGTATGACTTGTTAGTACTGCAATTTAGAACATTAAATAGGGACATTGAGTGTTAGTATTTGAGTAGTTTAGTAGTTTGCTTTGGTTTTGAGTCCCCATTGAGCAACGTGTTTGCTTGAGGGCAAGCAAAATAATAAATCTGGGGGAGTTGATATACACATTTTTAGCATGCACTAGGAGTCTTGTTTAGTTAGTTTAAGCATAAATTTCTACTCCATTCTCATCATTTCTAGAGTCCAAATATCCCAATTCGTACGCATTAGCATATACATTGCATTCAAGGAGATTTCAGATAAAGAGCACATAAACAGAGCATTCAGGACAATCAGTGGCTAAGGGCGTCACAGAAGCTGAAGAGTCACAAGAGCTGAAGAGACACAGAAGGCTCTCGGTGAACTCGAGCTGAGGTCGTGTCTGAAGATCAAGCCAGGAAGAGCCAACACACACCATGGGCGTGATTGAGTCTAAAAGTCACGTTGGACGTCAGCTCGAGGTAGAATCAACGATGGACACCAACTCGAGGTGGACGTCACGCAGGGTCAGAGCTCAAGTGTCAGCTCTATGTTAGCTCTATGTCATCTCGAGTGTCAACTCTAAGTCAGCTTGAGTGCCAGCTCTAAGTCAGCACGAGTACCAGCTCTAAGTCAGCTCGAGTATCAGCTCTAAGTCAGCTCGAGTGCCAGCTCGAAATCTCAAACTCAGGGTCTAGCTCATAGAAAGCTACAGATCGAGTCAAAGGAGCTGCAGATCGAGTGGGTCATGCTCTAGGCTTCAACCTTTCTACTCATGGGCCTTTATAATATTTGAACTAGACAGAGGTTGATGTCCACGACACGCTGAGTTTTTTCTATTGGGCCGAATTCAACCTACGATTGTTCCAAGTTTAATATATATTTTCTAGTTTTTCTATTGGAGGCGGACCCTAGTTTTTACACTTTTTCGTGAGAAGAAAACTTAAAGCTTTGTAATCGAACGAAACCCTTTGATTTCGAGTTTACGTTTTATACAATTTAGTTTTACGTTCAGCGTTGATTTCATACCTTGTTCGAGTTCTTTGTTTATGCAATCAAATTTTGGTTTCGTGCTTTGTGTTAAATTAATGAGTTCTGAGTAGTCATGTAGGGCTCTTGAGGATGATTTAGGGTAGTGTGGTGCTTAGGCTTTCAAGGTCGTTTGAGGTGTGAATCAGCGCTAAGCAAGCTGATCGTTCATTCCAACTAGATTATCAAACGCCTATGGCGATAGGGTCTGTTAGTAGTCTATTCGAGTTTATTTGCCACATGAGTGGATTCATTACTTGTGTTCTCGTTACCTAGAGTCAAATGTCTAGTTAGTTTAAGAGTCACGCTGTTCCATGATACTCACTCCTCAGGAACATATTTTCTCACCCTGCGTTAAATTAATTTTTTGCCGCTTCCTTTAAATTCTTGACTTTTATTACTTGTTGCTTGTTTATTTTTATTTTAAGATTGATATAGTTTGTTAGACAAACCACACTTTGATTGACTTGAATTAGAACAGTTAAATGCATCCTGATTGATAATTATATTCCTAGTTGGATTGATACATATTATACTACAATGACATCTCAGTATAATAAGATTTGACAATATAGTAAAAATCTTGTTATCAAGGCGAAAACATTGCCTTGTTGACGACAACGACGAATTGGGCGAGGAGCTGAACACGGGGCCGGTCTTAGCACTGCCACGAGACGATTATGAGTAGTGCAAAGGGGTACAAGGGTGTGTTGTGAGTGGTTTTGTGGATGTTTAGTATCAGGTTCAATTTGGTGGGTCTGTGATTTCTAGGCAAAAGGGAAGATAGTTTCCACAAACTGAACATGACGAGAAGTGTACAGTCTTCATGTTCGTAGTTGCAAACACAGATATGCACTATGGGTGAGTGAATATCCCAAGGAGAAACATTCACCCAATATAGTGTCAAGTGTGAGGTGTACGACTTCAACCAAGGAAAACAGAGACAACCAAAGATCTAAAGCTTGAGGTATTTGGTTATGTGTTAAAGAGGTTAAGGTATGGTGATGTATGGTTAAGCACTGGTGTTGGGAGGCGGTTGATTAAGTACACAGCAGCTGCAAACGCATATGTCCAATACTAGTTTGGAACAGATGTATGACTCATCAGAGTGAGTCCAGTTTCCACAATATGGCGATGCTTTCTCTCTGAGATTCTGTCATGTTCTGGGGTGTGAGGTGGTGAGGTCAAGTGGCTGATGCCGTGAGTTACAAGATATGGCGATAGAGCAAGATACTCCCCTCCATTGTCAGAGAATAAAGTGCAGATTTTGGTTTGCAACTGATTTTCAACAAGAGTTTTGAAGGTAATGAATATGTCTTTGACGTGTGACTTGTATTTCATTGGATATAGCCAGGTATAATGGGTATGGTGATCAATGAGGAGTAGGTGATATTTGTAGGAATCAAAAGATAAATAGGTGAAGTCCAAACATCACTGTAAATTATTTGAAGAGGAGCAGTAGAGGTAATTATGTTTTAATCAAAGGAGAGTTTATGACTTTTATAAAGAAAACAATCTGAACATGACAATTGTTTTTGAGAAATAAACACATGCAATGAAAAATGGGAAACAATGGAGGTAAGTAATTGTTTTGATGGATTGCCATGTCTTGAGTGCTAGGACTGCTATGTGGTTTTTAGAGTAGGCGTGGTGTAGTAGGTGGTGATGGAGGCTAAAGACTTTTAGCACTCATACAACACATTCTTAGCTTTTTCGTGGAACAACGAGACCCCGGTGTTGAGATCGTTAACCTGAAATGAAGCCGGAAAGAATTCAAGAGACACATAATTAGAGTTGCATAGCTTGTAAACTCAGAGTAGCTCTCTATACACATAGGGAACATATACCACATCACGTAAAGCTAAAGAGCGAGTAGACGTGGAGAGAGATGTAGAACCCGTGTGAGATATAAGAACAATGGTACCATCAGCTACAATGACGTCTTCTCCGCCAATATAGGGCTGGTGAAGTGAAAAGTTGTGTAGATCTAAGGTTAAGTAATGAGTTGCACCACTGTCCACCACCCAATTGTTTGGATTGTAGGGTTGAGTTGCTGCTAAGTTAGCACGTGGCTGCCACAGAGGAGAGACAAGTGCATGAGAGAACTGAATAGCTGCAGATTGGAATTGAGTACAACGAAGTGCACTGTGTCTAAACACAGTGCAAAGTTGGCATTTGCCTTGATATCCACGTGTGGTTCGCTGGTTCTGATTTGTGTTTTGATGTGACTGCCAAGAGTTTTGCTGTTGTTGTGGTTGTTGCCTCTGAGGATTGCCACGATTCATGGAACGAGATTGACTGTTGCAGTTGTTATTAGAGGTGTTGGAGCCTCTGTATTGAGCAACATTGACAGAGATAGTGGAAAGAGACACATCAGTGAGACTCTAAAGTTTGAGTTCATGATTAATGAGTTTCTCATGAACTTTGGTGCGTTTATTTCCTTTGCTCCACGATTTGAGTTGCTGTATGATTTGTTTCAGGTGTCCACGACTTGGTTTGGCATACGCGGAGATGAGAGTAGAGTAAATTTTGGCAGATGTTCTTGTGGTAGCGAGAATCGGTTGGATTGAGTTGGCGATTGCCCCTAAAAGAGATGAAAATTTATCCTGACGCTTCGAGAGATTGTATTCAAGATTGGCAATGACACCTTTTGTAGTTGTGATTGTCGGAAGTGGTGCTGTAACATAACCATTAAGAAATTTAGCTAACTCATACCCATCAAGAAGAGCTTATACTTGGCGAGACCGCATTTGAAAATTGGAGGAGTGGAGTTTGGTTACGTTTGTCGCGGAAACTATTAGTTTCACTAAAGAACGCTGGAGAAATAATATTGGCCATTAAAAACAGTCAGGAGCTTTGAAATTTTTTAGGCTTTAGAATAGATATCATGATTGCTCTGATACCATGTGAATGTGGTGGCTAAATTGATTCATTAGACTGATAATTACATAGTATATATACGAGCTACATGTAAACCTAATGTTATACATGTAGTTACAAACACATCCTTTCCATATATATTCTATAGGCTTCAGATTTAGGTCATGAATAGTAAACCAGTTTTTGGTTTTTGGTTTTTGGTTTTTTAATTTTCAGTTTTTAGGTTTTAGTTTTGAGCTTTTAATTTTTAGACTTTGGTTTTTAGTGTTTGCAGTGAATTTTAGTTTTTCAAAAACATGAATGACAATTTTTATAGTTTTTGAATTTTATCTTTTTTTTTGTGTTTTAATATTTTCGTTTTAAATTGTTTTATTTTCCTAAATCTATGAAAATACAATATTTATATACTTTTTAAATAGTAATTTAACACTATTTTTGTTTATAGAATACTAAAATATTTTAATAATATTTAAAACAGAATTTTCTAAGAATATAAAGTCAAATTAACGATATTTAAAAGAATATTTATAAAATTATTAATTCCAAATTATAACTTCAAAAATTATAAAAGTTCTATAAAAGTCATAATTAACTATACATACTTAACCAAATACCCATATATGTTTTGTAAATTTATTTAACAAATTATGTAAATTTAATCAATAAAAAGAAAACCTTACATTATTTTTATATATTTTACAATTTAAAATCTCATAAATTTTAAAAAGTTCAGAAAATTCAACTATTAAGTTGAATTTATTTCAATACTACTTTTTAGAATTATAAAATCCGATCTATAATCTTCAACTTAATAATCACTTGTTCTGTTTTTAAATATTCATTCATTTGTAATTTTAAGATTATATACATTTGTTAACTAGGAACATATATTAGTTCGTTTGGAATATGGGGAGAGGAAAATGGCTACGTATGTACAAAAGTTAGCTCAATCATAAATATGTTTTTAAATAAAAATCATTAAACGGAAAAAAAAAAGAAGAAGTGAAAAACTACTAAATCCTGGTTTTTGGTTTTTGGTTTTTTTTATAGAAATTGATAAAAAAATGTATAAACTAATTTACCTATTTTTTAGGAAACTATTTTTACAAAAACTTGATTGAATAATTTTAGTTTTTGGAAGAAACTAAAACCAAAAACTGGGCAAAAACTGTTGTGTAAACTTCATTAGCTTAAGGTTTAAGATAAACTCTAAAAAGTTGTTTAGAGTTTAAGATAAGATCTAAGGAAAGATTTAGATAGATTTTATAAGTTGTTAAGATTTGTTTAGATAAGTTTAGAAGAGACTATCATAAGGTGTTGAAAGTCTATATATATGTAAAGTCTTTGAGTTGTAAAGACTTATAAGATTGAGGAACAAGACATTGTGTATTGATAAAGTTTCTAATACAAAGAAAGGTTCCACGAAGTGTTTAGTCGATTTACTACAAAATTTGGTATCAGAGCAAACCTGGTTGGTAGTTGTCTTTGAGCTGTTAGACTTCGACAACGATGGGGGATGATGTGAAGCCTGCAAAGAGAGACTATGTGCCCTCCTCTGTTCTTTGTCCGATGCTATCACCCACAAATTACACGGTTTGGGCGATGAAGATGAAGGTTGTTCTTCAAGTACATAAGGTATGGGAAACAATAGACATTGGTTCCACGAGTGATGAGAAAAATTACTTGGCAACAGCACTTCTCTTTCAATCGATTCCTGAGAGTTTGATCTTGCAAATTGGTGAACAAGATTCACCCAAAACACTATGAGAATCGATCAAAGCAATGAACCTAGGAGCTGAAAGAGTCAGAGAAGCAAGGCTACAAACTCTTATGTCAGAGTTCGATAGACTTCGAATGAAGGAGACAGAAAACATAGATGCATTCACAGGAAGGATGAAAGCAATAGCATCAAACTCAGCTGCTTTAGGTCAGACAATTGACGAGCCAAAGTTAGTAGAGAAGTTTCTCAATGCATTACCGAGAAACAAATTCATACACTTGACAGCCTCTTTAGAGCAAGTGTTGGACTTAAACAAAACAGGCGTTGAGGACATAGTAGGAAGACTGAAAGCATATGAAGAGAGAGTAAAAGAAGAAGAAGAAAGTGAGTCACACGAAAAACTTTTCTACTCAAGTACACATAGCAGTAGAAGACAGACTTATGAAAAGGAAAAGAATCGCACCACGCAAAACAGAGAGAAAAAGGACCGATCAAACATCATATGTTTCAGGTGCGATAAAAGAGGACATTTTTCCTCAGTCTGTCCAAAGAGAAAGAAGAGACTAGAAGAGCTAAATAAGGTAGTAGAAAGACAAGGTGACTCAGAAACTGATGAAGGTGAAGAAACAGTGTTTATGCATGAAGTGATTCTTCTTAATGAAGAAAAAGTGTTTCCAGAGAAACTCAATGATGGAGACAAAGAAGATGGTGATTGGTACTTAGATAATGGGGCAAGCAATCACATGACAAGAGAAAAATCTTACTTCACCGAATTGAACACAAAGATTAAAGGTAAGGTAAGGTTTGGAGATGGTTCGAGTGTCAAGATAGAAGGAAATGGCTCGATTATTTTCAAAACAAAGGTCGGATATCAACAGCTAATGTCGGATATCTATTATATTCCAAGTCTGAAAAATAGTATTTTGAGTTTAGGACAAGCCACAGAAGAAGGATGTGTAATCATTATGAAGAATGATTTACTCACCTTAAAGGATAAGAATGGCAGAGTGCTTATGAAAGTCAAAAGAACCTCCAACAGGTTATACAAAGTTAAACTACAAATAGACAAACCTGCAAGTCTCTTGTCGAAAATCTGTGATGAGTCTTGGAAGTGGCATGCTCGTCTTGGACATGTGAACTTCAAAACACTAAGAGACATGTCGGCTCTAGAGATGGTATGAGGCCTTCCTAAGATAAGCATTGACAAACAGATTTGTACCTCATGCTTAGTAGGGAAGCAGTCACGTCATAGGTTTCCCAAAGCAAGCAGTTTCAGAGCGTCAAAAGTGTTTGAGTTACTACATGCTGATTTATGCGGTCCTATATCTCCAACAACACCAGCTCTGAATAGGTACATCTTTGTCATAATAGATGACTGCACAAGATACATGTGGACCTTGTTACTAAAAGAAAAAGGATAGGCGTTTTCAAAGTTTAAAGACTTCAACACCATGATTGAAAAGGAGTATGAAGGAAAGATTCTTATGTTAAGAACTGACAGAGGTGGAGAATTTTTGTCAAGAGAGTTTCGTGCTTACTGTGAGAAGAATGGAGTCAAGAGACAAATGACTGCACCATATTCACCACAGCAGAATGGTGTAGTGGAACGACGAAACAGAACCTTGATGGAGATGACTCGGAGCATTCTTAAAGCCATGAATGTTCCAAATTATCTATGGGGAGAAGGAGTTAGACATGCTACCTATTTGATCAACTGAGTCACAACAAGATCACTGCAAAATCAAACACCCTATGAGAGATTTAAAGGGAGAAAACCAAGAGTTGATCACATAAGAGTGTTTGGTTGTATTGCTTTTGCTAAGATCGAAGCAGCAGCTTTAAAGAAACTTGATGATCGCTCACAAACTTTGGTTCATCTTGGAATCGAACCAGGAACTAAGGCTTATAGACTTATCAATCCAAAAACCAAAAGAATAGTTATAAGTAGAGATGTTACCTTTGCTGAAAGCCAAGCTTGGAATTGGAAGGGAGAAGGCAAGAGTTCTGGTTCAAATGCTCAAATTTTCCAGTTACCTTGGGAAGAGTTGAAGGATCAAGATGATGAGGTAGAGTCCGAGAACCAAAGTCTTGATGATGCAGAGAATGTTGCAGACGAAACAGCAACTGAAGTGCTTGATGATGCAGAGAATGGTACAGACGAAACAGCAACAGAAGTAGCTGATGAAACTTCACAATCATTAAGAAGGACTCAAAGACAGGTACACACTCCTTCATATCTGAATGATTATGTCCTGCTCATAAATGTTGAGTGTGAAAAGCTGCTGTTATCACTGAACAATGAACCTTTGAGTTATGAGGAAGCAAAAGGTTCAGAGGAATGGAACAAAGCCTGCATAGATGAGATTAAGTCCATAGAACATAACAAAACATGGAAACTAATTGATAAACCTGTTGGAGCTAAAGTAATTGGTTTAAAGTGGATATTTAAACTTAAAAGGAATGCGGATGGGTCAGTCAACAAGCACAAAGCTCGTTTAGTTGCAAAAGGTTATGCACAACAAGCAGGAATCGATTTTGATGAAGTTTTTGCTCCTGTTGCGCGTATAGAAACAATACGACTACTCATGGGACTCTCAGCTTACAATGGTTGGGAAATTCATCACCTAGATGTGAAAACAGCATTCTTGCACGGAGTTTTACTTGAAGATGTCTATGTTACACAACCTGTGGGATTTGAAAAGAAGGGAGAAGAGTCTAAAGTTTTCAAATTATCCAAAGCACTCTATGGACTTCGACAAGCACCTCACTGTTGGAATACCAAGCTTGATGAGATTCTAAGGAGTCTTTTGTTTAAAAAGTGTGCAAATGAGAGCTCTGTCTACAGAAGAGAAGAAGGAACAAACTGCTTGATAGTTGCAATATATGTAGACGATCTCTTTGTAACTGGGAGCACGCAGAAAATCATTAGTGATTTCAAAGCCGAAATGTCAAGAAATTTTGAAATGTCTGATCTAGGGAAGCTGAGCTTCTACCTTGGAATAGAAGTGAATCAAAAGGAAGAAGGAATAGAGATTAAACAAGAAGCTTATGCCAAGAAGATACTGAAGGAGGCAGGACTTGAAGACTGCAACATGACTCATGTACCAATGGAATTTGGACTAAAGCTAAGTAAAGAAGATGAAGATGATCCAGAAATTGATGCAACTGATTATCGAAGGAAAATTGGCTGCCTTAGATATCTACTACATACAAGACCTGATCTAGCTTTCTCTGTAGGTATGTTAAGTCGATATATGCATAAACCGCGTGAATCACATGGACGAACACTGAAACAGATTCTAAGGTACTTAAGTGGGATAGTGAGTTATGGTTTAGTCTACAAGAAAGGAGGATCAAACTTACTTGTTGGTTACAGTGATAATAGTCATAACGTGAACTTGGATGATGGCAGAAGCACTTCTGGTCACATCTTCTACTTTGGTGAAGCTCCGATCTCATGGTGTTCTCAAAAACAGAACACAGTTGCACTCTCCATGTGAAGCAGAGTTCATGGCTGCAACTGAGGCCACCAAACAAGCTTTATGGCTGCAAGAACTGCTGAGTGAGATAACAGCAAAAGAAAGCATGAGAATAGTAATTAAAATCGACAACAAATCTGCTTTGGAGTTGACAAGAAACCCAGTTTTTCATGGACGCAGCAAACACATCCACAAACGATACCATTTCATTCGAGAATGTATTAGCAATGGTCAGATTTCTGTTGAACATGTACCAGGAGAAAGACAATTAGCGGACATACTGACGAAGGCATTAGCAAAAATCAAGTTCAAACAAATGAGAAGCCTCATTGGAGTTCAAGAGTTTAGTAAAAGAGAAATGAAGTTTAGAAGGGAGAATGTTGTGTAAACTTCATTAGCTTAAGGTCTAAGATAAACTCTAAAAAGTTGTTTAGAGTTTAAGATAAGATCTAAGGAAAGATTTAGATAGATTTTATAAGTTGTTAAGATTTGTTTAGATAAGTTTAGAAGAGACTATCATAAGGTGTTGAAAGTCTATATATATGTAAAGTCTTTGAGTTGTAAAGACTTATAAGATTGAGGAACAAGACATTGTGTATTGATAAAGTTTCTAATACAAAGAAAGGTTCCACGAAGTGTTTAGTCGATTTACTACAAAAAAAACAACAAGTCAAGGCCTTAGTCGATGATGGTAATTACGTGATTCAGCAACCTGAATACACTTTTCAAACGAACATATGTACAAATCCACAAACTGTATTCCTTACATATTGAACTCTATATTCTTCTTCACAACTTAGGTTAAATAGTGGGTTTAGATGGTACGATGGTGGTGATGGAATAATTTACCACATCGAGAGACTGATAACCTTGCTCACAAAAATCTCACTGACGAGACTCACTGAGAGGATTAATTTTGTCATAATCCAGAACTTAAGTTTTTGTGTACGAAGGTTTGTGAAAGGCTCACGAAAAAATAATAAAATTTGAAGAAATTTTTTTTTTGGGTCCAAATGTCCCTCCAAAATTATTGTAAGTATTAAAATATTTCCTCCAGATTAATTTTAGTATCATGTTCTGCTATCAATAGGCTTAACGTTTCTAGAATTATATCATAATATGCTATCAATGAGCATTATTTTTTGTAGTGGTAATTACCGTCTGATTGAGCTAAATTTCCACTAACTCCCAACATTCACTAGACATCCTTAATGAGAAAATTGCCATTGATGACTGTGTCAAAGAGCATTCAGATCTTAGGGAGTGATTCTCCCCTTGATGGTGAGGGCAGTGAGATGTGTAACCCTTGAATATTTCCCATGGAGAAAAACTTGTTAAGGAAAGACTTCTTGCACTCATCCCATAAGGTCATGGAACCCTATTAGAGATGATTCTCCCATTGATGGGTTTTGTCACTAAGAGAAAATGGGAAGAACCTTAGCTAGAATTCATCCTCACTAACTCCATTGATCTTAGTAAAGTTATAGAGCTTGTGAAACTTATCCAAACGGTCAAGTGGATCCTCCGTAAGTAATCCATGGAACTTGTTGCTTTGGACCAAGTTGTTGTTTGGTATTGCAGGAGGTATAATCACATGCCTCTAAGTATGAGTACTAGTAGCTCCAATGTATTTTCGCCTCTCCTGTTCAGGTTTTTACACAGCAGATGCATGTGCATTATGTCCCTATAGGTTTTCCATTCCTATGAAATCTAGTTGATTAACTTGAACTCACTCTCGTGGAAGCTGGTTGATTTTGTCGAGATAGTGAATTAGGTTCTGGTTGCATTTGGAACGTGTATGCATACAAGTTAAATAACCACTCGATGGGGTAACTCGAGCTAGTAGGTCGAGTTGTCCAAACAAAGTGTAGGTTCACCTGAAACATTGATATAAAACAAAATCACCAGATTAGTGATCAAAGTGGAATGAAAAGAAACTTGATTCAAGGATATCTAAAATCCTATTAACAATTTAAACACCCAAAATGGCAACATGGCCAAACTGATAATAGGATTTAACTACACAATTATCATACTACACTAAAATGTCGATGTAGTACGAAATGTATCAATCCAAATGAGTGTAATTGTTATGAGTCAGGAAAACAAATGAAATGTTCTCTAACATCCTAACAATAAACATAAGCAAATGCAAGTTATAATATTAAAGACGAAATAATAGAAATTAGCGGAGAGAAAACGAACAAAAGCAACAAAGAACAATTGGAATATAGAAGGGACCTTGAGGAATGAGATAATTGATTAGTAGTTCACTTAGATCTACCAAAATGCATAACAAACTCAAACATAAATGATCTCTATACAACAATTTCATAAGCTAACACTAAACACCCTAAAATAGAAGAGATTTAAGCTATTCCACCCATAAGCATCTAGGAAAATCTGAGATCCATAATGATTTAACACATCCTCAATAACCTTTTTTCTACTTTAGATCCATTAAGAACATAAAACCCCATAAATGAAAATAGATAGCATAATATTAAAGATGAGAAAGAGATGAAGAAATATGTGATAAGAAACAAAAACTGCATAATATAAATCAAGATCAAAGGTTTGGATCTGAAATTAAAAAGGAAATGAAACGTTCCAAGTGTTCTTAGCCAAAAGTAGAAATAAAATGTGGATCATTTCTTTAGTGGCTTACAAGGGGTATTTATACCATTTTGGGATAAACCCTAAAAATTCATGTCAAATTGTCAACAGAATGAGTGAACTAGGTCATGCCGTCGAGTTGGGTGAAATCCAAAAAGGCTGTTCTTTTGTTGTTGAACTTGTCCATGCAGTCGAGTTACTCACTTTGGAGCTATTTTGGTCAATTATGTTCCTTTGGTTGCACACTTTGTTAGGTGGTCGAGTGTTTTACCCCAAGTTAGCTACAAATCCATCAAATGCTCATTTAAGTATGTCGTAATCACTCCAAATGCAAAGATATATCCAATGCTTATGCAAATGACTCTAAGTATGCAAAGAGAACAAAAAATACTACAAAATGGTGCAAACACTAAATGAAATAATGCAAAATGGATGGTAAGTTATTCATAAATCTAACGGAAATGTACACATATCTCCACCTAGAAACAAAAGAAGAACATGTTGAACACGAAGAAAGATGAGTAGATCTTTCAGGGACATTTGCTACAGCACATTTCAACATCCTGAAAAACCAACTCCATCTAGCATATTCTCACCATCAACCACCCCAAATGCATCTCAGCATAGTGCTCATCGAGTACATCCCATCCTTGTATTTATGTGCGTTGCTCTTTTTATATGCTCAAAAATGCACGTTTACATCCATATCCATCTCGACACGAAACACCAATGTGGCTATGATGTTTCTCGTGCGAAAAAGGGATAACTAGGAAAAGTATATGTGTTGCCGATTGCAGTAGTTTACCAACAGCCTCGACAAAGGAACAATTGGCTGCATCGTCTGAAGAAGAATTCATACAAACATATATACACTCACGGGGGCCTCTATAGTTATATTAAACTTAATTATGGTTTATTGTACCATCTAACCCAACTGTAATCTGGATTAGAGGAAAATTAATTTGAAAATTCAGTGGTGCAAGATTTATATTGTCAAACTTTGTACAAAAATAAATTTATAGAGCCATTATTTTGTACACATGGATCTATATGATATTTTTAAAAGGAACTTAGATTGTCAATCCAAAAGAATTAAAAAAGAGGAAAAAAAAAAAAAAAGAGAGAAAATGTGAAAAAATAACGGACAAAAGCATTTAACTAGACAGATAAGACCATCTACCAGGAAAATTTTCAGAAGGAATTCTTAGCATTAAACAAATAAAAAGAATTACAAAAATAAGTAAGAAAATGTATTGAAGTTTTTAAACAAAAAAAAAACAAGAATTCATGGTTCTTAAATAAGAAATCTATTTTACCACATGTCATTTTCTTATTGAACATAATATTTTAGAAAATAAAAATTATATTTTTTATAAATTTTTATTCAAAAAAAGTTAAATGTATGTCCATATGTATTACTTAACTCTAGTTATTCAATTGTTAATTCTTTTTCCTTTTAGGTCATCTTCTTCTATTTTATGTTTGTTCATAAAAATCAATAAACTTATAACCTATTATTTGATCTCTGCTAAGAACTTATTATTTGATTTATGCTTGCTAATATTCAAGTTGCATAAGGAAGAATTGAAGTGTTAAATAGAGACACAAAGAATATTTAAAAGGCAAAGTTTATTTTAATTCTATTTTTGTATTCATTACTTTCTAATCACTTTTTTAGTTTATGTTGTATTCGAATTGTTTAGTTCAATGTTACAAGAAAATAAAAGAGTTACAATATCGTGAAGACTAGTTTGTGAAATCGTATTGGAGATATATTTTTTAGTGATTGTCTAGTTTGTTCTATTGAAAAACAGGTACTTGATAGTGTGACCAATGAAATTGTGGTACAAATTTTCCAGAATATGAGTGAGCGTAGAGTCTGTCTTTAATATAATTAGTTGTATTGACATTTTAAATTTATATGGTTTTTCAAAGAAATTTTTTTGACCCCCATAGATCGAAATTCTGTGTCTGCCATTGGTGTAAGCCCTTCTTTTATCCTCTCTATTACAATAAAAAATTAATTGAAAAAACAAAAAGGAGAGTGGATTGGGTTAGTAGTTTCTTCGTATCCATCTTCTCCCTCCACACAGAAGAAACAGAGACTCCCGTATCTTTTTGGAGTAGAAATGGAAGTGGCTCTTCTCTCCTTTTCGTCTTCCTTGTCACCTCTCTGCAACCAGCGAATTTCAACCCTAAATCCCAAATCCTCGAAATCCCTAAAGTACCATTCCCTGCCAGTTATCAGATCCGCCGTGTCTCGTAACAAAAAGGAAGAGACTGTGGAAGCCGTCAAGTCCCATCTCGAGAACTGTCACCTCCTCGCTGCCATCAACTACAAAGGCCTCACCGTCAAACAGTTTCAAGACCTCCGGAGAACTCTCCCAGATACCACAAAGCTTATCGTCGCCAAGAATACTTTGGTCTTCAAAGCCATTGAAGGCACCAAATGGGAAGCTCTCAAGCCTTGTATGAAAGGTATGAACGCTTGGCTTTTTGTTCAAACCGATGAAATTCCTTCCGCCATCAAACCCTACCGGAGCTTCCAAAAGGAACGCAAGCTTGAAGACAATGACTTCGCTGGTGCCGTCTTTGAAGGTAAGTTCTACGCTCCCGACAATTTTAAAGTTCTCGAGACGATGCCCACTCGTGCTGAGGTCTACGCAAAGATGCTGGGTGCTCTGCAATCTCCGGCCATTAATCTCGTCTCTACTTTACAAGCACCCGCAAGAGAGGTTATAATGGTGCTCAAGGCTTATGTCAAGAAGTTGGAAGATGAAAGTGGTGCATAGTTAAGTAAGCTTAATCTCGGAGGAAATGTAATCTTATCAACAAGGCACTTCATTTTGTTTATGACTCAAAGCATCAATTGTTTATTACAGTCACTGGGTTTTATTGAAATGTTATGTTTTTGGCATGCTCTCAAAAAGCTATAACAAGGATCTTGTCAGATGTGCTTTAGAGAGAATAGACTCAACTACTCCTTGAGCTATGGGGTGGTAAGTTTCTCGAGCTTCAGCGAACACCTGTTTTGCCAGCTGCTTTTCTTCGGTTCCACCAGCTTGTGCAAGAGCAGTGAAGAGTGGGCGCAGGTACTTCATCCTTCCTACTTCTTTTAAAGTTTTCCCCACTTCCCCATGGTACTCTCTGCACTTTGATGCGACTGCAAGTTGTAGAAACGACACCTTCACTTCGTAGTCCTTTGATTCTGCTAGCCTGTACCGCTTGTCCAAGGCCACGACCTAATTCACCACCAATAAGCAAACTGGTTCTTAGTTATACATTTGGAACCTGATTCCTGATCCTTTCCTTGATTGACCTTGCATTGTCGATATTACTGCCCAACAGGAATCTAGGCTAATAGACTCTTATTTAAGCCAATGTGGACCTATGTTGAATCTCTTTCCTTTTTCTTATGAAAGTTTATCGTTCACTTCTACTAAGTCCAATGCACCTAGCAACTTAACATTATCTTAATGGTGAGAAAGGAAATGTTAAAGGGTACCTGAGAAGGTTCACATGATTTAGGAAGATTCTCCAAGTACAGTTCCCATTCCTGTCCGTTCCACTCAGCAACCTCATCCTCACTTGGCATCTTTCCTTCCTTAAATTCTGTTGCCGGGGATAAGATATTTGTGTATATGTTTGAAACTGGTTCATATGCATCTTCTGGTATACCAACGCCCTCAGTCCACAGCTTAAGGTTGATCTCTTTTTCTATCCCAGGGATATTTGCTTTCAGAAAATCAAGAAACGCACTCGTATCGATTGACTTGAACTTGAAAGTATCAATGTATTTTTTGAGGAATTCATCAAAAGCAGTCCTTCCAATCTGAAAGTTTGCCAAAGTAAAGAGATGACCATCATTCTAACATTACATAAGAATACAGCCTAGCAAACGCGCAACCCAACTAACCTGGCGTTCGATTCGCAACACAAATTGGAAGCCTTTTTCATATGGGACCAGAGAATATACATCATCTGGATCAACACCTTCTTGTTTGTTCCACAGTTTGGTGCACTCCAAGTTGTCTTTAAACCGTTCCATTTCATCAGTCAAACCCTTCCAACCAATGCCAATGTTCAATGTAGCTCTATTCTCCCCTTGAATAACCTCCACGATTCTCCTCTCTGCGTAAGTTGTGAATCCCTATTGCCAGAAACATGAAATCATTTTTTTCCATCAACAAGGCAAACACATAAGTAATTTATGTCTCCTCAACCACTCTTAAGCTTTTGTTTTCTTGTTTGTAGCTAAAGGAGGCAAAAAAACAGAAGACAATTTAAAGCTAAAAATCTTCATTTGAAGGATAAACTGAGGTAGAAAGGAAAAGAGCGAATCAAGTAAAAACCTCATTCAGCCAAAAATGTTCGTTGTTGATGTTGGTGATCAAATTCTCAGTCCAGCTATGTGCGAGTTCGTGTGCTACAACTTGAGCTCCAGATGCATCTCCTTTGATTACAGTGGGCGTCAAAAAGACCATTCTTGGATTCTCCATCCCTCCATAAGGAAAACTCGGTGGCAGAACTAGTAAGTCAAATCGTCCCCACTAGTAATCGCCAAACAGCTTCTCTCCTTGCTTGATCATATCCTCCGTTCCAGCAAACTCTACAGCAGCCGCATCTAGAACTTCTTCGGCGGTCCAACTTCCCTAAAACCTAACTCACCTACGGCGAACGCAAAAAGGTATGGCGGTATCGGTTGTTCCATAGTGAACTCCTCCACAACTCTATCCTCAGCACACCATAGTGATGAGCCTAGTGAACCCGCCTCTAGATGTTTGGCCTCCTCAGGAACCGGAAGTCTACGGCGGACGTGTCGAGCCGACATGACGGCGGAGAGCGAATTCGGTATGTTCATGAAGACGTCGTAGCGAATCCTCGCGGCAGGAGTGTCCTGGCAAGGGAAAATGGATCTGGCGTGAATCGCTTGACACTGCGTGTAGACATAAGGATGCGACTTGGAGAAGGTTTGAAGAGGCTACAGTCACTGAAGTGCGGAGGCGGAAGGAGAAGTGGAGTAGACAACGAGGAGTGAAGATTGACCGGAGAGGATTACGACTACTTCGGCGCCTCGAATTGAATCAGGTGTGGTGGAGACGCAGCAAGGGAGGCGTTCGAGAGTAAAGGGATCGAGGACCATGTCGATGGAAATGGCGCGAGTGTCAAGAGAGAGATTTCCGGAGTGAGCTGAGGAGAGAGTGAGGAGAGCAGAGCCATTGATGATGGAGGTGTTGAAATCGAGGTGAAGGGATAAAGCGACATGCGTGGTGAGAGGATGAGAAGAATCAGTGAAGGAGTGTGGATCAATAGGTGCCATAGGTGAGTGAAGATGGAGAAATCCAAGAGCAAAAAATTATGCTTAGGGTTTGAGGAAAAGAGCAGTTCAGTTCCAGAGGTGGAGAAGAAGAGAATTTAAAGCGGGAGAAAATAAATTCATGAATTGCTTCTTTTTTTGCTGTTCAATCGTACAATTAAATAAATAAAATATCAATTAGGAATAATTTGGTTAATAAAAGGAGAATCATTTGAGCATAAAGTTAAAACCACTCAATCAAACCTATCTTTACATTAACTCAACGGGTTCCTTGCGTATTATCTGGTTTTAAATTGAATCTATATCGTTATTTGAGTGTTAGCACATCTATTTGTTTTGTCTCGGCAATCCTCTTCTGTAATATTCAGAAATGATTCGGCTATGTTGCTTATATTTGGTACCAATTAGTTATTCATGTCTTGATATATTTTCTTTGAAAAAGAATTGTTCTTACTGATTATGATCATGTTTTGGCTTTTCTGACGCATCATCTCTCAAAAATAATATTGGATTGATGTTTTTTTGTTATTTAGAGCTCATACGTCGACATCAATCTAAACTTTCATTAGTTTTTTGTTTTCTCAGTTTTAAACATGTAGTCTCATTTATGTTTAAATTGTAAATATTTGTTACAAATAGGTTTTCGCTGCAGTCGACATCACATTCCATGTTTTATTGTTAAGGGTTGTTTACTTTCGTAGAGGTCAAAAATGGTTGATCAGTGGTAGGATCTTCGATCATAGACCATTGATCGCATGATAAGGCTTAGATTCGTTTGTCGAGTTTTGGACTAAATATACCAAAGATAAATGGGAAACGATCTTCCTTGGGAAACATGTCAAAGACAAAAGAGGAAACAATTTTATTAGACATGTTTCAGCTGCCTAAACTCAATGATTCGTCCAACACTCAAGAACCGGACCAGCACACAAGAAGTTCTTGTCAACAACTTTCCCCGGAGGATCATAAAGACATACACTCACTTATCAAGACCCTCCAGACGCTACAAAGGGAATTAGGCCATGAAGTTGATATCTATGGATTCTTGACTCAATCAGCTAACTCCTCAAGGTTGAATCAGCATGAACAAAGCTTGGAGACAAGAGTTATGAATTTTATAAGCTGGACCTTATGCACTAAGGCCTTATTCACGACAATGCCAACTTTCGAGCAACACAACCCAGCTCAGGAGCGACCTTCACTCCAAACCACTTAGAGATTATTATTGGGCCTTTTATGGATCCAACATGACCAGGAATGCATCAATCGTCTCACGGATCCTCCAGATGCCCGCCTTACAAGAAGAAGGTCCGATCCAACTGTTTAAGGAAAATTTCAGATTTACTTCCCTTAAGAGTTTGCAAACTTATGTGTGGCAACCATGAGACTCTCTAAGACACTTAGAATCATCCAGGAAAGTCTTCACATGCTCTAGCACGCACATGATTAGGCGAATTCTCCCCTTTGAAGACTTTCCATATCCAACAGATTACCAAATCTTCTCCAATGGCTCCAAGATCGACGACCCCCTTAACTTGTCCGTTGGACACTTATTTCCTTGATTTTTCTTTCCTATTTTAGTCTTATGAACATTGTAGTCTCGAGCCTATACAATCTCAAGCCTTCTTTGTATTGAGACACTTGAATAGCCTTGAATAATGAATGAAGAACGAACTTTCTTCTTGCTAGAAAATACAGCCGCCACTCTTATTTGAGGATTCGAGACGAGAGACGAGTTCATCCTTGTGAGGATTTCAAGGCTTGAACGGACTCAAGATTATCAAATGAATAATCACCATCCTTTGTGGTTCTCATTCGTGCAATTCCGCCAAAACTATAATTCATCAGTTTCGACTCACCAAGGTCAAGCTATAAAATCCATATCCGAGACCTCATCACCGAGGCACTCATCATATGGTATCAGAGCCGAAATGCCACTGGTAACACTTTGTATCGTTCCTTTTTCATTTACCTTTGTTTTCATTTTGTTTGCTTCGCATCATTTGTTTCAATTGTTTGATTTCAGTTTAAGTCTTCTGTAGTTTTAAAAGTCACCAAGCTATATATCTATAGGTTTTAAGTGTGGTTTAATTTGTTGTTTCATTTTATAAAAAGAAAACCCATAAAAATTGTTGTTTCGTTGTTCTTTGTGTTCATCGTATTCGTTGTGTTTTTCGAGTTTTGATCCATTTGATTGCTTAGTGATTTTTTAGAGTATTGTTTCCTTAAATATCATTGTGTTGCATTTGGTTTAGTGAATACCGAGTTTCATTTGATTATCTTGTGGTTCAATTAAATTGAACCGAGGTTTCCTTTCCTCGAACCTTTTGTTTCAATTCAAGATTCGCTAACACTTAGTCTTTTGTTTGTTTGTTTTTGGTAGGTTCTATGGCGACACCAAACATAGTAGCCAGCATCACGGGAATGATCATACGCATTCAAACCAAGCTGACCAAGCTCGATAGGCGACTATACCAAATCGAACATGGAACACCAGACGTATGTACCAACATACTAGTAGCCCGCCAACGTCAACCAGACGTACTGAAGGAGATCCAGGCAAACATACTTTCCCAAAGCCCCACCCGGACAAGTCACTAGTACATGAGCTTAGATAACCACCAATCCGCCATACCACATCCAAGCAAGAACTAGAAACCATCCGGACAAAGATTTCTTGATCGGACGACGTGATGCGTACCCACCCAATTGTGGTCATCATAGTGGAGCTACTAACCACATTGATCGAGTCCAAAACCATGAGGTCTCAACCTGGAATACTGAACCGCACATCCTGAAGAAGCCATCCCTCCCGCCCCAACCAACAATGACCGCGACCAGCCCATTTGAAGCACTTGAGGTACCTAGTAGTTTTGATATGTCTTGTTCCAGCAGTCTATCTTGTTTTAGGTACCAAGAACGTGGAGGCATAACCCGAGGATATACGAACCAACATACAAATATTTTTATAGCCAAGAGAAAATTTACGATAACCTGAACGGCGGACTAGGATTACCACAAGAAGAAGCGGAGATCTCGGAGTATGGGAACTCCCAAGTCATCTCTGAAAACCGTCTTCTGAAAAGCAATATGCGGCCCACACCAGCCAAAGAAACAGAGGTGTCTACAAATGTCCAAGTTAAGCCTCAAGAAGAGCAGCAATGGAATCATGAAGTAATGCCCCAAACTGTCACAAGAATCCCTACAAAAGATACACCAGCACACAAACCGTAAGTTATACAAGGGAAAGGTAGGTCCTCCAATCCTTCAAATTTGAAAGATGTGGTTTGCTATAAGTGTCATAAGAGAGGTCACTTGGCTGTGAAATGCCTAGTTAGGCAAGAGACTAAAATCCTAACGTTATAGCTGAAAACAGATTCACATAAGCCAACTAATAGCCTAGATAATTCAGATTTTATATCTCCCAATTCCAGTATGATGCACTTGCCTATGTCAAAAGATGTTGAGACAGGTATATGAGCCCCGAAAGAGTCAAAGAGAATCATAGACCCAATTTCACTCAAGCTGTCAGAGGAGGAGGTGTAATGCATGCTAGCCCACATACCCCTCAAGGAGAACCCACCAGACCCAACACCACGTTCTCCCACAAATCATAATCGAGGTAAGGTCCTAGACTCTCAAAGCCGAATGAAACCTAACTTGCTTTCACTTGGTGCGGCGACTTGGTTTCAAGGACAAAACCCTTTGAAGAGGGAGGGAATGGTAGGCTCTTTGACCATAAACCATCGACCGCAAGACAAGGCTTAGACTCGCTTGTCGAGTTTTGGGCTAAATACACCAAGGATAAATGGCAGATGACCTTCCTTAGGAAACATGTCAAAGACAAAGAGGAGACAGCCTTATTAGACATGTTTCAGCTGCCTAAACTCAATGACTCATCCAACACTCAAGAATTGGAGCAGCACACAAGGAGTTCACGTCAACAACCTTCCCAGAGGATCATGTAGACATACACTCACTTATCAAGGCGCTCCATACGCTACAAAGGGAACTAGGCCATGAAGTTGATCTCTATGGATTCTTGACTCAATCGGCTAACTCCTCGAGGATGAATCAGCATGAACGAAGCTCAGAGCCGAGAGTTATGAATTTTATAAGCTCGACATTCTACACTAAGGCCTTATTCGCAACAATGCCAACTTTCAAGCAACACAGCCCAACTAAGGAGCGGCCTTCACTCCGAACCAACAAGAACACAAATGCATCAATCGCCTCACGGATCCTCCAGATGCCCACCTTACAGGAAGAAGGTCTGATCCAACTCTATTTAAGGAAAGTCTTGGATATACTTCCCTTAAGAGTTTGCAGACTTATATGTGGTGACCAAGAGGCTCTCAAAGACACCTAGAATCATCCAGGGAAGTCTTCTCATGCTACAACACGCACATGATTAGGCAAATCCTCCCCTTTGAAGACTTTTCATATCCGGCCGATTACCAAATCTTCTCCAACGGCTCCAAGATTGACGGCCCCCATCACTTGTTTATTGGTCAATTATTTTCTAGATCTTTCTTTCCTATTTTAAGCTTATGACCATTGTAGTCTCGAGCCTATACAAGCTCAAACCTTCCTTTGTATTGGGACACTTGAATAACCTTGAATAATGAATGAAGAACAAACTTTCTTCTTGATATAAAATATAGCCGCCACTCTTCTTTGAGGATCCCAAGGCTTGAACGGATTCAAGATTATCAAAGGAATCATCACCCTCCTTTATGGTTCTCATTCGCGCAATTCGGCCAAAACTAGAATTCATCGGTTATGAATCACAAAGGTTGAGTTGTTGAATCCATATTCGAGACCTCACCACCGAGGCACTCATCATGAGGCTCAGCCCCCAACAATTCTTCATAAGGCTTCTGGCCAATTATTGCGTTTTATATCTCAAGACATTCATGGTAATGCTTTAGTTTTTTTAGAGGCCTGCTACATACCAAAAATGTGCAACATACAGAAACTATTCAAATGCGACATTTCAATATCCTCTTATGGTCACGTCTCAGATTACATCAGCTACCTCTCCGGTCTTTGTCCAAGCTCCAGGATAGGAAGATTTCACTAAATTTGCTATTGATTTTCTGATGAGTGCTGTGTCTGCTGCTGTGTCAAAGACTGCCGCTACTGCCATTGAACGTGTCAAGCTTTTGATTCAAAACTATGATGAGATGGTCAAGGCCGGCAGGCTCTCCGAGCCCAACAAAGGTATTGGTGAGTGTTTCGGCAGGACAATTAAGGATGAGGGATTTTGTTCTTTATGGAGAGGAAACACAAGTAACGTTATTTGATACTTCCCTACTCAGGTTTGTTAAGCTTCACTTGTTTGCTCTTAAAATATGTCTTGAATGTTATACTATGACACATTCATTACCGATATATCTTTCTTTCTTGATAAAACTTGAACTTTGCATTCAAAGATAACTTTAACTTTTCAACTTCAAGAAAGACAAGGGTGGTTACAGGAAGTGGTTTGTTGGTAACTTGGCATCTGGAGGTGCTACACGTGCTTATTCACTTCTCTTCATGTACTCTCTTGACTATGCACATACACGTCCTGCTATTGATTCTAAGTCTGCCAAGAAGGGAGGTGAAAGACAGTACAATAATTTATAGAAAAATCTATAATAAAATACAAATATTCGGGAATGTAAAATACAAAAGTTTCTTTATGACACATATTACTAAACTTCTTTGTTTAAACTTCTATTTATCTTGATGTTTACATATTTTATACAAAATATATTGATATTCCATTTTTCTTTTTTTCGTATATGTTAAATAGAAAAATGGAATATCAAAATATATTTTATAATTTATACGTATAAGTTGATATTCCATTTTTCTTTGGACTTTCATTGTTAAGCTATGAGTTTCTTATGTATATCAATGCTGCTTTGATATATTTTTCATTCTTACATCTTTTCGTAACACACATCCTAGCAATGACTTGTCATCTTAAAAATGTTACGAAATCAACCATGAAATATCAAATACGAAAAGAGTTATGTGAGTACAAAAGAGACCATATCACAAACACTCAAAAAGATCTGAAATTGTGGCTTGAAGAAAAATTTCATTTAAAAGTTAGTCAAGGTACAATCTTAAACACACACAAATGATCAACTGAATATCTTTCTACAACTCTGGAAACCAAGAATAGTATCAAGCAGCACAAACCAGCAAAATATCTAGAAATGAAAGAGTTATTTTTGAGTGGTTTCTCCAATTCCAAGACCGAGTTAATATGACGAGAGAACTAATTTTAGAGAAGGTAAAAGAGAGAGTGAAACTTATCTACCCTCAAGATGATGTGGAACACCAATTTTCTCAAGGTTGGCTTAAAAAATTCAAGTTATGACGTGGTATCAAATCATTTCGTCGTTTTGGAGAAAGCAATTTAGTCGATGTGCAGGACATGGAGAAGAAACTAGAAACTATAAGAGAAAATAGATAAGTTCTCTATGAAGGATTTTTTGATGGGATGAAACTGATTTGCTTTACAGATTACAAGACGATCATTCTCTTGCTACACAACAATTTGAAGGAAAAAATCAAGACACAGAAAGATTAATAATTGTTATTTGTTGTAGTGAAGATGGGTCTGAAAATTTCCTTTATGGGTCATTGGAAAATTCGCAAAGCCACATTGTTTCAAGAATGTGAATATGAATAGCTTTATTGTCATTATCGTGCTAACAAAAGAGCTTGGATGACATGTATGATTTTTGGTAACAAAAGAGCTTGGATGACATGTATGAATAGCTTGATTGTCATTTGGTTTGATCAGAACATGCATGGTATAAGAGTTTTGTTAGTGGTAGATAATTGTCCAGACATGCGCGTAATATTGAAGGATTACGTAATTTTGAGCTATTCTTCTTACCACCCAACATGACATCAAAAATTCAACCTTGTGATGCTGGAATAATAAGAGCTTTTAAGATGCACTACCGAAAGAGATTTTACCTTGAGATTTTAGAAGGTCACGAGTTGGGACAACCGAGTCCAAGTAAGATCAATGTTTTGAATGCAATGAATTTTGCAGTATCGGCTTGGATAATTAATGTTCGTCAAGAGACAGTAGCAAATTGTTTTTGACATTGCAAAATTCGTTCAAAAGAATTTTTATCAGGAATTCCAGAAGATGGATCAACTTGTGATAATGTTGTTGACGATCTGGAACATTTGTTTAATAATCTTGGTTATCGAAATAAAATTGATCTCAATAGTCTACTAGACTTTCCGGGTGAAAATGATACATGTTCAGAAATTAAGAGTTTAGAAGATATGTGCCTTCTGTAATTAATGATGATGAAGAAGTCAAAGATGATGATGAAGTTTTGGAACCAGTTACACGTCATGAAGCAATCATCGCGTCTAGTACTCTTCAAAAATTTTGGATACATATCGAAAAGATAAAATCAGAATTTTTAGAAACAATAAAGAAAATTAGAGATGAGCTCCAACTAGATTCCAACTTCAATAAAAGACAAACAACACTAGAATCATATTTTGCTAAATTATCTTAAGAATTATTATGTATGCCTAATATTTACAGTTATTAATTTATGATATTATTAGGACTATATTTTTCATAGGAGTTTCAAAATAATTATTATCTTATTAATTTATTAAATTTGATCGGATTTTACACTAGCCGACTTGGGACCATAAAATTTTATTAATTTATACAGTTTATTAATTTATCGAGTATTAATTTATGGAGGTTCTACTGTACTTTTAATTGTTTGTTAAGATCTTTACTCAACACTTAATTGTCCATTTTAGTTTATTAATAGTGAGAAGTGCAAATAAATTAGCTTAATCAGATCCTACATGTCACAATAATCAAAACAACACAACTTTGGCTACTGAAAATACATCAAAAAAGGAAAACAACGTCGTTTTAGCAATTTGAGGATTAAAACCCTAAATCAGTCTTCTTCAACGAAGGACAAAAACAAACACTCTGAGCTTAACCTTTTTGAGCCATTGATTATTGGCCAAATTCAACCTTTTTTTTTATGTTTTTTGATTTTGGTTGTGGAAATCAAAGAGATTATCATCCGTTATCGACAAAGAAGAAACGACATATGGTAAATATTGTTTTTTTGTGTGTTTTGATGTGCTTTTTGATTTTGATTTTGTATATACACTTTTCAATGTTTCTTTATTGTTTCTGTAATTTGTTTTCGATTTTGATTTTGAATATATACTTGTCAATGATTTTGGATGTAGATTCATTTCTAATTTTTACAAAAGGTATTTAACGTTTGGATCCATTAATTGATATTTAGTTAAACGTATCTTCAAGGATTGCTCTTCTTGATTGTAATAATGAATCTTTGCTGTGAAAAGTCTTTGCTTGATATGAAACTAAAGCCTTTGCTGTAAAATATTTGTTTAGAAAATCGTTGGATGATGATATTGACGTTGTAAGATGCAAGCGAAGGACTGGACTTTTGAAGCTAAGATAAGTCTTTGATGGGTTAGACGAGTTTAAAGAAGCGTTGGTGGATTATGTTCTGAAGGAAGACTGGAACATTTTGTTGCGTAAGATTGGGTAAAGATATTTCAGAGATGTAACAATGATGTTTGTGCTTGGCGTATCTACTACTCTTATGAAAAGTCATTTGGTAAGTGGATGGTTATAATTGAAATGGAAATGATAACATGATTTTTCCCTATTGTCAAATTCTACTATACTGAGATGTCATTGTAGTATAATAGGTGTCAATCCAACTTGGAATGTAATTATCAATCATGATGCAGTTAACTGTTATAATCCAAACCAATCAAAGTGTGGTTTATCTAACAACCTATATCAATCGTTAAAATAAAAATAAACAAGCAAGTGATAAAAGTCTAGAATTTAAACGAAGCGCCTAACTAAGAGAGTATTAATTAAAATTAATGCAGGGTGAGAAAACATGATCATGAGGAGTGAGTTTCATGGGTCAACGTGACTCTTAAGCTAACTAGGCGCTTGATACCACTCAATAGAGCTAATATCTAGGCAACGAGAACACAAGTAATGAGTCCACTCCTGTGGTAAACAAACTCGAATATACTACTAACAGACCCTATCGCCATAGGCGTTTGATAATCTAGTCGGAATTAACGATCAACTCGCTTAGCGCCAATTCACAATTCGGACATTCGATCCCTCGAGTTGAGCATGTGAATCTCTGAAGTGATTCAGTCAGACGCTCTACCAAACACCCATCGATGGTAGAGCGTCTCAGAACAAATCCCAATTGATCAGAGTGAAACTAGTGATGATAACACCAAATCAGAAAAGACTTTAATAACTCTAACCCTAAGAGACCTAGAAAACCCAAGCGCCACACAGACCTAACTCATCCTGAGGAACCCTAGGTGACTACTCATAATTCATTAATTTAACTACAAGCACAAAGTCAAAATTCGATTGCATAAATAAAGAAATAGAACAAGGTATGAAATCAATGCTGAACGTAAAACTAAATTGCATAAAACATAAACTCAAAAGCAGAAGATTGCGTTCAATTACAAAGCTTTAAGTTCGCAAGAAAATCAATTGTAAAAACTAGCGGGTTCCCCGGCATGTAGGAGTATTTATACTTAGCTCTTAGCAAGACCCTAGATCAATACGGCCCATTATGAGAACCAGCGTGCAGTGGACTTCAACTTCAGTCATGCCCAAATATTGAAAAGGCTCATGAGTAGAAAGTTTGAAGCCTAGAGCATGACCCACTCGATAGTAGCTCCTTTGACTCGATCTATAGCTTCCTATTTTTATTACCAAGTAATCAGATTTCAATTGATCAGAAAGAAATAAGAATTAAGGACACTTAAATCCCTAAGTTTTCCCCTAATCTCACCCTCTCCTCAAGAACCCTAATTTAACTTATTCAGAATTCATGAAGAAGAACTTAAACTTAGAATCGAAAATCAATCGAATATCAATTGCTGGAAAATATGATATATTAAAAGTGGAAATTCTAGTACAATTTATAGATCAACAAAAGATCTTAAGTCTTAAAGAAAAAAGAAAAATTACTTAAAAAGTAAAAAGGAAAATTGCTTAAAGAGAAGAAAGGAAAATTCCCTAGAAAGAGAAATGGAAAATTCCTTGAAAAGAAAAATGGAAAGAAGGCTAAAACATTATTGGGCTTGCTCTTTACATAAAGGGGTATTAATGGGCCTTTTTCTCAAAGAAGCCCAAAAGGTCAACTATGGCAAAAAAGTCAACATTATGGTGTGAAGAACCACTCGACCAAGTGATGGTCGAGTGTCATGCTCGAGTGTCATGGATATATGCCAAATCTTCTAGATCACATCCTGAACTTCAACTTTAGGCTAACCGATTTCTTATTGGTCTTCTTGTAGTCCGAAATACTTCATGAAAAGCTCCAAAAAGCACCTAAAAATACCCTTTATGCAATGTATGCAATGTTCAACACTAAGTATGCAAATTATGCCTAAAAGAACCTAAAACAATGGTAATAATGCAAGTATGAATGCAAAACATGCTAAATAATGCCCTTAAAATGTGGTAAAATGCAGACACATCAACTCCCCCAAACTTAGTCTTTGCTTGCCCTCAAGCAAATATGCATAGAGCTAAGAAGGAAGAGAGGTTGCTGACAATGAGAACATCTTACTTCAAACAGACAACTTATCAAGCTGAAAAACTGTAATCCACAAGTGAACCCTTATTCCTTTGTAAGAACCACAATATACTTTCATCAAGGCTTAGCATAAAAACCGAGTACTCCCTAATACTTAGTTGGACTCTAAGAAACTTAGATTTGAAACCTATTTCTTTAAGTGCAGACCGCAAGAGGGGCTATCGATCAAAGACCTTGGGATTCAACTTCCTCAAATTCAGCTAGACACTATGAATTAAGCAATTTCGATCACTTCTTATTTCCAACTCCTACCTTTGCTCAAATTCGTACTTATTTGTTTCAGCTTTATCAATGAGCCACGAGAAAGTACGAGTTTACGCACAGTATCTCAAGCCCCTAATTTGGTAAAAATGGAATTTGATTATGAGGCAACAAATCTAGTTCTTTTTGAGACACAACATAAGTATCGGTTTCAAAGGTCAATGATCTACCAATCAGTGTTCAAGAGGGGAACAACGCAAGTCCAAGAGTTCACTATGGTTACTAGACAATCAACCTAGCAAGTCTGTCTATCATTAGCAAGATGATTCCCAAAACTCTAGACTCGATCCTATATGAATGCAATGCAGCTACATGAACACTCTGTTTTTGACTAATGCTTTTTCAATTTTTTTTCAAATTTTTATGGGTTTTCTATGCCTTAGATGATATGCAATCGAAAGAATATGCTAACTGAAAATATTTTTGGTTTTTCTATGCCTTAGATGTAATGTGAGTGATGAAATGCAAATAATAAAAACTAAGAATCACAGAAAACAAAGTCAAATGTCCTCTAGAACCCTCCCCCAAACTTAAATCACACAGTCCCTTGTGTGTATAAAAGTCCGAAAGAGGATCCTAGACCAGCAAGTCAAGAGAAAATCTGCAATGGTATATACAATGAAGGAAGGAATTTGGTACCTTTCAGTTGTTCCAGTAGCCGGTGACTTGGCTACGCATGAATTCCACGTAACAAGCATTTTCCCTCTGACTCTCGAGCTCAGCTTGCTCGAGTGTCTCGGTCGAGTGTCGTGATTGATGCTCGATCGCAGCTTGCTCGAGTGTCTGGCTCGAGCTTGCACCTGCTGTGTCGGATGGTCTCCTGCATAAGAACGCTGCGGTGTTTGCTGAGGAGTGCCTAGCCGGTGTTGGTTGCTGCTGGCTCTCATGATCCATGGATACAGAAACACGCCTTGGGCGAATTGGTTGTGATGGCGGACCGCTGTTCCTTTCCAAAACAGATACTCTTCTGCTCAACTCCTCATTCTCTCGCCTTATAGCCTCGTCATTAGCAGTCAGCTTTTTGACCTTCTTTATGACCATGTTCTGTCCCATCCGTGTTGACGTATATTCCCTGTTGGGTGGATGCAGCAAAGCGTTTGGCCTTAATAAGTGATGAAAAGAGTATATAGGCTTGCCTTGCACTTCTGCAGCGGATAGGAATTGACTCCTCCTTAGATGATCCAAGTTCATGAACCGAGGATCTGCCCATTCTCTATCATCGATTGGCACTCAACATCTTTCCAAAATGCAAGTGACGAGTCCTCCAATGGTTATCTTGCCGTCACGTCCGTCAGTCCTGTTGTCTCTTGCCCAATCGCGGTAAGTGACAAGCTGATTCACGAATTGGATGGTAATGCCCGCTTCGTTTCTATCTCTAAGGATCGAGGATCTGTTACTCTTTGTTCCAACTATTTCTTTTAGCGCAGTCACCAGCATTTCCATCTCCCCAAGATTGATAGTGCCTGTAGTAAAACGTGAGAAGAAAGTATTTGCAAGGATCATGCGAAAATACCTCAAAGCTGGGTTTCGGATCAGAGACCCCTTCGATCTAGCTGACGAGAATCTACTCCTTGTTGAGGCTATGGAGCGCCATAGATCATCTATTTCGGCTCTGTCAAAGTCGGGTCCATAGTTTTCGGATTCAGCTCTAGGAAACTGGAACAGGTCCCGGAGTGCTCTGAAAGTCATGCGATAGTCTCACCCTCTTATGTCGAAGAAGATGTACCTTCCACCTTGTGTTTCTTGAAGACCAATATTCTCTGCATCATAGAGAACAATTTGGATTGTGGCGAGAAACTGCATGGTCTCTTCCTTATACGCACGTTCTGGATGAGATGTGAATGTGGACCGCCCACAGTTTTGCAACATTAGATCCACGTCCCTAGTTATGCCCATTGCGGTTAACGCCTCTTTGCATGGGTAGCGGGTTCCTATGAAGTCCATTTTTCGCAGATCATTAAGTGCTCTTGCTGCGTTGAGCTGTTTCTTCATCTCCTTTTCCTTCATTCCTGCCTGGATGATCTCCCTTGCTTCCTCAGCTTCTTTCTCGGCATATCCTGATTTCTGGATTATCTCGAGATCAACCTCTAGATCCTCCTCTGCGCCTTCTTCGTTTCCCATCTCTGGATCGTCTTCGTCCATGTACTCTCTTTCCTCCTCCGACTCATTCTCGGATTGTGTTACTAATCTCATTATCTCCCTTTTGTCAGGTTTCAACCCGCCCATAGAAGACTCTCCTTGATGAGGATTGCTTCTGTTCCGAGCGTCGTTCTTGGCCTTACGTTGGAGGAGACTAGCATGGTTGGCTTTGCGGTCAGACATGGAGTTCGTTTGTCAGAAAGGAAGAAGGAATCGAGACACTCGATCTTGACACTCGAATAGCTGTTGGTCGAGTGTCGTGGAGATGTTGAGAAAAGAGTGTCGATTTTCCTTAAAGAAGTTTTTGCAAAGAGAGAAAACTCAGAGAGATTTTAGTGAGAGAATGTGTTTAAGTGTGAATGAGAAGGAGAGGGTCCTCCTCTTTATATAGAGGATGAGAGATAAGGGGGAATCTTATTCAAATTTGAAATTTGAAAGTGGATTAAATCAAATCTTTTAAATTAAATGTGAAAGATAATGTATTAAAGATAGATTTGACCCGTTTTTTTGCAGTAAATGTCTCCCCATTTTCAGCTTTTGGCAGTTATAGGTGTGTAGGCATCGGAATAGGCGTGATGACGGGACACTCGAGCAGGTTTGGTCGAGAGTCAGTCTGCCAAACGACAGCTGACACTCGAGTGGGACACTCGACCAGGCGTGGTCGAGTGTTGTCCCATCATGTCGGTTCCGGTCCCACCTGTCCTATCTTGGGCCCTACTTCCTGCAAAATGCTCAAAATTCCTTCCAAGTGCACGTAAGATAAAGTAGATGCAATTCTAAAGATGAAAACTATAAAAGAAATTAAACCTAATGAATGTGAATGCGAAAATTGAATGTATTTACAGATGATACCTTTGGGATTGCCTCCCAACTGCGCTCGTTTATAGTCTTGAGTTTGACTTCCTCATATTCATTGGAGAGGAAGTGGCTCATCGAGAAGAACCGAAGTTCCCTCGGAATCGTGCAGTCGGCCAAGTATGGCTTAAGTCTATGACCATTCACTGTAAATCCTTCTCCTTTGTTGTTGCTCCAAGTGACTGCTCCATACGGTAGAACTCTCAGTACTGTAAACGGACCAGACCACCTGGATCAGAGTTTTTCGGGAAAAAGCTTGAGTCTAGAGTTAAAGAGAAGCACTTGATCACCGGCTGTGATCGTTTTTGGTTGAATCTTCCTGTCGTGGGCTGCCTTGGTGCGATCCTGGTATGCCTTAGAGCTATCATACGCCTCAAGTCTGATCTATTCTAGTTCATGCAGATCCATATGTCTATTTTCTTGGGCTGTCTTGAAATCAAAATTCAGAAGCTTGGTTGCCCAAATCGATTTGTACTCTAGTTCTACCGGCAAATGGCAAGATTTTCCATAAAGCAGCTGAAAAGGCGTTCTCCCGATGGGTGTCTTGAAGGCATTCCGATAAGCCCAAAGAGTATCGTCCAGTTTGGCGGCCCAATCTCGCCTTGATAACCCAATTGTTTTCATCAGAATAGACTTGATCTGTCTATTAGATACCTCAAATTCCCCACTGGTTTGGGGATGATAAGGAGTCGCAACCTTGTGTTTAACCCCATGTTTTCTAAGCAGGTTTTCGAAGACTTTGTTGACGAAGTGAGACCCTCCATCGCTGATCACGACCCTTGGTACTCCAAACCTAGGAAAGATGATGTGTTTGAACAACTTCAGTACCACCTTTGCATTGTTTGTAGGAGATGCAATGGCTTCCACCCATTTGGAAACATAATCCACAGCAACCAGAATGTAACTGTTCCCTAAAGATGGTGGTTTAAAAGGTCCCATGAAATCGATTCCCCAGCAGTCAAACACTTCTATTTCTAAGATAGGATTCTGAGGCATTTCATTTCTTCTACTTATACTGCCCATCCTTTGACAACAATCGCACCTGGATATGAACTCTTGGCAGTCCCTGAAGATCGATGGCCACCACAATCCAGATTGAAGAATCTTTTGTGCTGTTTTGAATGCAGCAAAGTGTCCTCCATATGCAGATCCATGACAGTGTTCCAATATTCCCTTAACTTCTTCTTCCGAAACACACCTTCTGAATAGTCCATCAGACCCTTGCTTGTAGAGAAAGGGTTCATCCCAGAAGTACTACTTCACATCCTGAAAGAATTTCTTCTTCTGATGATGGTTCAGAGTCTTAGGCAGTTCTCCTGCTACCAAAAAGTTAACCAGATCGGCATATCACGGCAAACAAGTCCCTACAAGCTTCAAACCAAACGAAAAACATCTTTTCCGACTGTGTGTCTGACACTCAACCAAAGGTTGGTCGAGTGTCATGGTCGAGTGTCTGATAGTGAAACTCAACAAATGTTCTTCCGGCATGTCATCGTCTATAGGAAGGGGTCCTTTCACCTGCATTCGGGAGAGATGGTCTGCAACATCGTTTTCTATCCCGGGCTTGTCAACTATCTCCATGTCAAATTCCTGCAGCAGCAAAATCCACCTAAGTAGTCTAGGTTTGGCATCCTTTTTTTTCATTAAGTACCTTAGAGCTGCATGATCTGTATACACAATAACTTTCGATCCAACCAAGTAGGATCTAAACTTCTTGAAGGCGAACACTACTGCAAGTAACTCCTTCTCTGTCGTGGCATACTTCACTTGGGCATCATCTAGTGTTCTGCTAGCATAGTAAATCACATTGAGCTTCTTATCCTTCTTTTGTCCTAGAACTGCTCCAACAGCGTAATCAATAGCATCACACATTATCTCGAAAGGGAGAGTCCAATCAAGATTTTGGACAATAAGGGCTGTGACTAAGGCTTCCTTAAGTTCCATAAAGGCTTTGAGACAGTCTTCATAAAGGAGAGTCCCACCAAGTGATGGTCGAGTGTCATGCTCGAGTGTCATGGATATATGCCAAATCTTCTAGATCACATCCTGAACTTCAACTTTAGGCCAGCCGATTTCTCATAGGTCTTCTTTTAGTCTGAAATACTTCATGAAAAGCTCCAAAAAGCACCTAAAAATACTCTTTATGCAATGTATGCAATGCTCAACACTAAGTTTGCAAATTATGCCTAAAAGAACTTAAAACAATGATAATAATGCAAGTATTAATGCAAAACATGCTAAATAATGCCCCTAAAATGTGGTAGAATGCAGACACATCAGTGACTCTTCAGTTTCTACGATTCCCTTAGCCACTGCTTGTCCTGAATCCTCTGTTTATGTGCTCTACTACCTGAAATCTCCTTGAATGCAATGTATATGCTAATGTGTATGAATTGGGCTATTTGGACTCTAAAAATGATGAGAATGTAGTAGAAATGTATGCTTAAAATAACTAAATGAGACTCCTAGTGCATGCTAAACATGTGTATATCAACTCCCCCAGACGTATTCTTTGCATGCCCTCAAGCAAACACGCAAGAACAAATTCGGATAAGAAGTTGCTCAACAGGTACTCAAAACAAAAAAAAAGCTGATTTGAATGCTACAACTTAGTGTCCTGTTTTAATATTCTTAAATGCAGTATTTATCATGTCATACTCTGAAAACATTGGCCATGCAAATCATAGTTCGATCTAACCCCAAACTCAACCTACAAATGCATTCAAATAAATCACTCCTTTTAACATTCAATTAATTCTAAAACGTGAATCAAGTTACACATCTCATAAGAACTCGTTTGGCTAAGTTTATCATCTACCAGTGCACCCAACTCGAGCTCCAACTTATTCATTCTAAAACCCTGAAATCTTTTTCTATATCTACCCATTTAAACAAAAACGGCAACTTATTCTTCCAGCTAAGCGCTCAATAGAATCAACTTCCCAAGGTTCCTTTCCATAGCTAATCTAAAGGGAAAGGTTACTTAATTCAACACTTCTAGCGGTTCTGGCTTGTATCACATTACAACACTGGATTCATACATCGCTCAAATGTAGCAGGAGCATTGCACAACCCAAACAACATGCGTTTGCAAGCAAAAGTTCCATAAGGGCAGGTAAAATTAGTTTTTTCCTGATCATCTGGGTGTATAGGGATCTGATAAAACCCGCTATACCCGTCAAGGAAACATTAATACTTTTTACCAAACAACCTTTCAACCATCTGATCAATAAATGGCAAAGGAAAATGGTCTTTTCTACTAGATAAATTCAGCCTCCTATAGTTTATACACATCATATGCCATGTTATGGTCTAGTGGGTATTAGTTCATCTTTATCATTCTTAACCACTGTAATACCCCCCTTTCTTATGAACACAATGCGCATGCGAAACCCCACTTACTCTCAAGGATTGGATATATGACATCAGTGTCTAGCAACTTAAGTATTTCTTTTTTAACCACTTCTTTAAGGTCCAGGTTCAATCTCCTCTGGGGCTCTACACTAGAATGAGATTCATCTTCTAAGTGTATCCTATGCATGCAAAAACTTGGGGAAATTCCTCTAATATCTTTAAGCGTGTATCCTATGGCTTTTCTAAAACGTTTAAGCTCAATCAAAAGCATGCTCAATTCATCATCATTCAAGGCATCATTTACAATTACAGGGTAAGTAGAATTAGGGTCCAAAAATGTGTACCTTAGCCCTGCAGGAAGTGGTTTCAGTTCCACTTTGGGTGCTTTGAGCTCAGACCAGTCATCAGTATCATCAGGCACTTGCAGCTCGAGTTTTTGTCTCGAATCCAGCTCATATACACTCGAGTATAGAGTCATTACTATACCCTCTAAGCTCGCATAATATAATTCCTCAATTACCACTAAACTCTTGATTGGCTTGTGACAATCCAACATATTCGTGTAGTGTTCAACTTCCAGACTCAAGTACTCCTCAGCGGCTGGCTTTATCAGAGCAACTTGCAATTGATTTTCTGCTACCAATTCTTCTAACAGCTCATCAGCAAAAGTGTCCATCTCGTGAGCTGAGAACACCTGACCTTTGATCGTTGGCTTCTTAATCCCATCATTGATGTTGAACTTCATTTTAAGATCTGGACCTAGATTCAGCTTGATGACTCCATTCCTAATATCATTTAACGCGCCCACTGTGGCGAAGAAAGGTCTTCCAAATAATAGAGGGTCTTCCAGGATGCCATAAGAGATTTTCACTAACCTATCTGCCAGAATCAATGAGATTTTGCAAGACTTGTAATCAATAAAGCGGCATGAGGCTCATTGAGGCGCCTAGATCGCAGAGACACTTGCTGAATAATAAGGGTCCAAGCGAGCATGGGATAGTTAAGGTTCTAGGATCACCAAGCTTTTTTGGCACAACTTTCCTTTGGATTATGGCGATAATCTCATGTGTCAGTACGACCATACCCTCAACTTCTTGAGTTATCTCCTTAATTGCGTCCTTCAGAAATTTCTGGTATGGAGGTATTAGCATAAAAGCATCCAGAATTGGAATCTTCACCGTAGTGTCTTTCATATGCTTATCAAAGAACGCCTTGTACTTCTCAGTAAGCTCCTTCTTAAACCTCTTGGGAAAGGGTAATTGGGGTTTATATGTTGGAAGAACAAATGGTTTATTCCTCTATGGGGTTCCTGTAAGTGGATGAGCGTCTGCAGTGTTGGGTCTGGGTTCAACTTGGTTGGTTGTGTCGAGCTTATCTTTAGGTGTGGGTTTTTCAGCAGACTGTGGCTTAGAAACAACTCCAGGTTGAGTCTCTGTCTCGTGTCGTTGCTTTGTAGTGGAAATTTTTGTCTGATCCTTGATTAGAAAATCCTCCCCTCCTGAACATTACTGTCCTCAGTATCCTTTAGACTATCTGCTCGAATCAGTAACTCGCTTCCACTTCTCAGAGTGATGGCATTGACGTGATACTCTTTTGGGTTGGGAACAACTTTCCCTGGAAGCTGGCATATTGTCTTCATAGTAGAAGATGATGCTTACTGACTCTCCATGTACTTGAGTCTTGCTTTCAATGTCTCAAACTTGCGCGTGATATCATTGTGAGAAGCGTCAATCTTAGAGTGTACCTCTGCAAACTTTTATGTGACTTCACCAGCGGACGCTTTTCGTCCCCAAGATCTCTTAGAGTAGGTTCAAAACTTTAGGTGGTTGTGTAGCAGTTTGGGAAGCGTATACTTCATACCCATGTTGTATGTTTACAAATGGCTGGTAACTCTTGTGATATTGTTGTTTAGGGACAAAATCATTCGATTGGGCGTGTTGGGGTTTGGGTGGGTTGATTTGGTCTTGGGGATTTGCCACTTGTTGCTTCTGTATGAGAGGTTTTGGGTGCTGCTTATAGTTATTGTACTGTTTGTAACCACCTCCCTGATTCTGCAAATACCTAATCTCCTCAACCTGATCATCCTCTTTATCATGAATATGTTCATCTTCAATCATGAAGTGGACATGATCTTGTTCTACTTGCAGCAACCTGTCGATTTTGTCCAACTTGACATTCATGGCCTTAAGCTCCTTCCTACTGACTGTGTCTGTGTCCACTGTACTTCTAACCGTCCTGTCGTAATCTTCATTATACTGCCCATATGCATGTGCCATATTCTCCACTAGCTGCCAACTTTTAGTGACGTCTTGGTTAAGGAAATTTCCATGGCTTGCGGTATCCAATAGCCTTCGGATGTTAGGGTGAACAACTCTATAGAGATTGTTGAGTAGAGTCTCAGCAGGGTATCCGTGATGTGGGCATTGAGACTGATAATTCTTGTACCTCTCCCAGGCTTCAGCGAATGTTTCAGAATTATGCTGGGTAAATGTAGAGATGGTGTTTCTCAACTTTACAGTTCGAGAGTTAGAGAAGAATTTGGCAAGAAATGCAGATTTGCAAGCTTCCCATGAAGTGATGGAGCCTTGCGGTAGGTGCTTCTCCCATACGTGGGCTTTGTCTCCGAGAGAAAACGGGAACAACCTCAGTTTGAATGCATGCTCATTGACTCCATTGAGCCTTTGCAGTCCACAGAGCCACTCGAATTCATTCAAATGATCTTCAGAAGGTAGGCCATGAAACTGCCTGTTTTGGATCATAGAGATGAGACTGCTCTTGATCTCGAAATTGTTGTTCGTTATGGTTGGGGGAACAATCCCGAGTCTCTGGGTGTGAGTGCTTGGTGTAACTCCAGCTCCGATTATTCGCGGCCTCCTCTATTGAAGTTGGTCCACATGAGAGACGTGTGTGTTTGATTCTGTGTTTACGTTCATTCTCACACGCTTTGTAAGTGTATTGTGGACTTGCTTTCTTTGCGCTCTTAACTCGAGTGGTAATTTGTTAATGTGAACGGGTTTGCATAAACTGAGTGAAGTCAAACTGAGCAATAGGATCAATTTGACGTACTAGAGGTTGAATTCACCTAAAACAGAACACAAAACACAGCGCCACAAGTGAGTATGTAACGAAAAGTAAAAAGAACTTGAGCTTAAAAAGATAACAATCCTAATTGTAACTAGCAGAGACCCATTTGGCAAAAGTGCCAATTTGATAACAAGATTTTTCTCTATTGTCAAATCCTACTATACTGAGATGTCATTGTAGTATAATAGGTGTCAATCCAACTAGGAATGTAATAATCAATCAAGATGTCGGATTCTACACTAGCCCGACTTGGGACCAGAAAATTTTATTAATTTATACAGTTTATTAATTTATCGAGTATTAATTTATGGAGGTTCTACTGTAGTTTTAATTGTTTGTTAAGATATTTACTCAACACTTAATTGTCCATTTTAGTTTATTAATAGTGAGAAGTGGCAAATAAATTAGCTTAATTAGATCCTACATGTCACAATAATCAAAACAACACAATTTTGGCTACTGAAAATACATCAAAAAAAGGAAAAAAAAGTCGTTTTAGCAATTTGAGGATTAAAACCCTAAATCAGTCTTCTTCAACGAAGAACAAAAACAAACACTCTGAGCTTAACCTTTTTGAACCATTGATTATTGGCCAAATTCAACCCTTTTTTATGTTTTTTGATTTTGGTTGTGGAAATCAAAGAGATTATCATCCGTTATCGACAAAGAAGAAACGACATATGGTAAATATTGTTTTTTTGTGTGTTTTGATATGCTTTTCGATTTTGATTTTGTATATACACTTGTCAATGTTTCTTTATTGTTTATGTAATTTGTTTTCGATTTTGATTTTGAATATATACTTGTCAATGATTTTGGATGTTGATTCATTTCTAATTTTTACAAAAGGTATTTCACGTTTGGATCCATTAATTGATATTTAGTTAAAAGTATCTTCAAGGATTGCTCTTCTTGATTGTAATAATGAATCTTTGCTGTGAAAAGTCTTTGCTTGATATGAAACTAAAGCCTTTGCTGTAAAATATTTGTTTAGAAAATCGTTGGATGATGATATTGACGTTGTAAGATGCAAGCGAAGGACTGGACTTTTGAAGCTAAGATAAGTCTTTGATGGGTTAGACGAGTTTAAAGAAGCGTTGGTGGATTATGTTCTAAAGGAAGACTGAAACATTTTGTTGCGTAAGATTGGGTAAAGATATTTCAGAGATGTAATAATGATGTTTGTGCTTGGCGTATCTACTACTCTTATGAAGAGTCATTTGGTAAGTGGATGGTTATAATTGAAAAGGAAATGATAACATGATTTTTCTCTATTGTCAAATTCTACTATACTGAGATGTCATTGTAGTATAATAGGTGTCAATCCAACTTGGAATGTAATTATCAATCATGATACAGTTAACTGTTACAATCCAAACCAATCAAAGTGTGGTTTATCTAACAACTTATATCAATTGTTAACATAAAAATAAACAAGCAAGTGATAAAAGTCTAGAATTTAAACGAAGCGTCTAACCAAGAGAATATTAACTAAAATTAATGCAAGGTGAGAAAACATTATCCTGATGAGTGAGTTTCATGGGTCAATGTGACTCTTAAGCTAACTAGGCGCTTGATACCACTCAATAAAGCTAATATCTAGGCAACAAACACACAAGTAATGAGTCCACTCTCGTAGTAAACAAACTCGAATATACTACTAACAGACCATATCGCCATAGGCGTTTGATAATTTAG
This sequence comes from Lepidium sativum, assembly GCA_023374145.1. Taxonomy (NCBI): domain Eukaryota; kingdom Viridiplantae; phylum Streptophyta; class Magnoliopsida; order Brassicales; family Brassicaceae; genus Lepidium; species Lepidium sativum. The sequence goes on from JAKUCM010003045.1 coordinate 53,814, forward strand.
TCGGAATTAACGATCAACTCGCTTAGCACTAATTCACACTTCAGACATTCGATCCCTCGAGCTGAGCATGTGAATCTCTGAAGTGATTCAGTCAAATGCTCTACCAAACACCCATCGGTGCTAAAGCGTCTCAGAACAAGCCCTAGTAAATCAGAATAAAGCTAGTGATGATAACATTAAATCATTAAAGACTTTAATAACTCTAACCCTAAGCGACCTAGAAAAAACCAAGTGCCACGCATGCCTAACTCATCCTGAGGAACCCTAGGTGAGTACTCATAATTCATTAATTTAACAACAAGCACGAAGTCAAAATTTGATTGCATAAATAAAGAACTTGGACAAGGTATGGAATCAATGTTGAACGTAAAACTAAATTGCATAAAACGTAAACTCGAAATCAGAAGGTTGCATTCAATTACAAAGCTCTAAGTTCACAAGAAAATCAATTATAAAAACTAGTGGGTTCCCCGTTTTTGCAACATGTAAGAGTATCTATACTTAGCTCTTAGCAAAACCCTTTTATCAATTCGGCCCATTGTGAGAACCAGCGTGCAGTGGACTTCAACTTCAGTCAGGACCAAATATCAAAAAGGCCCACGAGTAGAAATTTTGAAGTCTAGAGCATGACCCACTCGATCTGCAGCTCCTTTGACTCGATCTATAGCTTCATATGGGTTTGACCATGAGTTTGAGCTGACACTCGAGCTAAGTGAGAGCTAGCACTCGAGCTGACCCAGAGCTAACACTCGAGCAGGCACTCGAGATGACTCAGAGCTGACACTCAAGCTGACATAGAGCTGGCACTCGAGTTCTGACCCTGCGTGACGTCTACCTCGAGTTGACGTCCAACGTGACTTTTGGCTCGATTACGCCCATGGTGTGTGTAAACTCGATCACGCCTAGGGTATGTGTTGGCTCTTCCAAGCTTAATCTTCAGACTCAACCTCGGCTCGAGTTCACCGAGGGCCTTCTGTGTCTCTTCAGCTTATGTGACTCCCGTAGCCACTACTTGTCCTGAATGCTTTGTTTATGCTACCTGAAATCTCCTTGAATGCAATGTATATGCTAATGCGTATGAATTGGGCTATTTGGACTCTAAAAATGATGAGAATGTAGTAGAAATGTATACCTAAAATAACTAAATGAGACTCCTAGTGCATGCTAAAAACGTGTATATCAGGAACATGAGGAACAATTCAATAGACTTAAAGATTATCGAACAAAGTATTTTTTAGTTTTTACTCCCTATTTTTTATTGTCTTTCATATCATCTTTAGTAAGAATTCTAGTATTTTTTATATGTTATTAGACTCTTCTTACAGTCAACGTAAGAGTTTTTATTTGTGTTAATAGTTTATGTTAGTAGACTCTAGGATTATGAACTTTTAATAGTTTCTTCATTATAACTTTTAGTAGTTTCTCTAAACATCTCCTACAGAACACCAATGTTGCTAACCCCAAGACCATATCTACCCACCCAAACTCCAACCAGTTCAGATAAAAACTTATATGCCAAAGCAACATTACCACCAGAGTTTTCAACACGCTCCAACTGTACCACTTAGGTATAAAGCACAAGCTGAACCACCTACTCAATATGCTCCAGAGGTTATGGATTTATTACAACAGATTCTCAAGGGTCAAAAGTCTACATCTACTAAGTTAACACATAAGTTTGCAGAGGTGCACACAAAGATTGATGTTTCTCATAATGATATCAACTGCAAATTTGAGACATTGAATGCAGCGCTTAAGTATGTTGAGAGTCAGCAAACCTCTTCATCCACTATGAAGAAAATTAGGTAGCTTTTTATGAAAGCGGTTCAAAACCCTAAGGATATCATGCCAGTCCTATTAGTCTAAGGAGTGGAAGTGAGTCGCTAATTCGTTCAAAGAGTGCCAAGGATATTGAGGACAGTAAAGCTCACGAATGAGAGGATGGCCTAATCTCCAGAGGTTCAATTTGACCAACACACCCCAATTGAAGATAGTTGAGTGCAACCTTCTGTGGAGAAAGTCTTGCATGATGGCACAACTCGACCAACCAACTCGAGTTGCAAGTTGTCGAATAACACCTCTTGATGCTCAAAAATAGTCATCTCCTCAAAAAAAGAACAAAAAATTTGTTCCCCACCTTATTAACCACATTTAACTTTCCTCCAGAGGTTTAAGAAGGATGTTGTTGAGAAGTACAAAGCTCCTTTGATAACCAAATTTAAGGCATTGAGCTCAAGGTTCCCATATTGGATGATATTATGTTGATGCATCCTTATCATAATTTTCTTAAAGATACAGTTAAGGAGATAACAAAAGATGTTGAAGGTATGGTAGTGCTCACTCATGAAATCAGTGCTATAATCCAAAGGAATGCAATGCCAAATAAGTAGGTGATCCTCACACTTTCACAATTCCTTGTTCACTTGGACCATTGTCCTTCAGCAAGTGTTTATGCGACCTTGGTGCATCATTATGCCTCATGCCACTATTGATGATATCTTTGGTTTTAGCGGATAGATTGATGAGAATTTCTCATGACATTTTAGAAGATCTTCATATGAAGGTCGGAAGAGTTGAGATACCACTGACTTTGTTTTTTTGGAAATGGATGATGAGGCTAAGGATCCACTGCTCTTTAGGATACCATTCTTAGTTATTGCTAGTGCAATCATTGATGTTTAGAATGGTGAAATCGAGCTTAACATGGAGAAAGACTTCAAGATTAAATATAACATCAATGATGGATGAAGAAGCCAACCATTAAGGGCGAGTCATTCTCGATTTAAGAGATAAATGCTCTAGATGATGACATATTGGAAGACTTAGCGGTAGATGACCAATTACAAGTCGCTTTGACTAAGTCATCCGCTTATGGTTACTTGAGTATGTAAGTTGTGTGCTCTAGAAAATTTCTAGGTGCTCACAAGTCGGCTAAGAGCTCAATTGTGATTTGAAGAGTTGATTTTAACGACATCTGATGTCAAGGCACCCAGTCGACATTTTACAGTATATGTGCAATACTCAACCACAAAGCTCGAACAACGGTTGGTCGAGTGTACCATCCCCATTATCAATAAGACTAGTCTCAGCTCAAAGCACATAAACTGGAAATTAAACCACTCCGTCTAGGGATAAGATACGTTTTCTTGGGCACTAACTCCACATATCCAGTCATTGTGAATGATGCACTAAAAAAGGATTTGAGTATGTTATCGAATGAACTAAAAAAGTTTACGAAGGCTATAGGTTATTCTTTAGTTGACAATAGACGTATGTCACCTAATTTATGCACACATAGAATACATCTAGATAATCAGTATTATTCTAGCATTGAACCTCAAAGGACATTAAATCCTAATTTGAAAGAAGTGGTTAAGAAAGAAATCATTAAGCTGCTAGATGCATATATTATCTATCATATTTCTGAAAGTAAGTGGGTTCCACCGGTTCATTGTGTCCCTAAAAAGAGAGGAATCATCGTTTTTAGGAATGAGGAAAATGAACTGATCCCCACTAAAACCATCACTGGCCACATGATGTGCATAGATAAGAGGAGGTTAAAATTTTCATCTAGAAAATATCACTTTCCATTACCTTTCATTTATCTGATGTTCGAATGCTTGGCTAATCACTCAAACTAATGTTTTCTTGACAGGTATGACATATTTTCAGATTCCTATACACCAAAATGATTAATAAATACCAATTTTACTTGTCCTTATGGTACTTTCAACATATAGACAAATGCCATTTGGTTTGTGTAACGCGCTTGCTACTTTCCAATGTTGCATGACATCTATCTTCTTGGATCTGATTGAGGAAATGGTTAAAGTCTTTATGGATGATTTATCTTTCTATGGATGTTTGTCAAATTTGTACAAGGTTCTTAACAAGTGTGTGGAGACAAACCTACTGCTAAATTGGGAGACATGTCATTTCATTGTTCAAGAAGGAATTTGTTTGGGATCACAATATTTCAGCAAAAGGGTATTGAGGTTGATCCAATCAAGATCGAGGTTATGGCTTAGTTATAGCCTCCTAAGACATTTAAAGATGTTAGAATTTTTTTGGGTCATGATGGGTTCTACAGAAGGTTTATCAAACACTTCTCCAAATTGCAAGGCAACTGACTCGCCTACTATGCAAAGTGGTTGAGTTCAACTATGATTTTGACTCTTCAAGAGAATCATCTTTTCAAGGTTTGTGTGCTTATTGTGGTGATAAGTGATGGAGGTTTCCACTTCGTTAACAAGCTGTTTGAGAATCTGCTAGAAGAAACATGAAGTTAAGCATAAGGTAGCTACACCTTATCATACATAACCTAATGGCCAAGTAGAAGTCTTAAACAAGCAGATCAAAGCCATCATAGCTAGAGTTGTGAGAGTTCCAAAGCGAGACTGGGCAGTCAAGTTGGATAGTACATTGTGGGCTTATAAAACAAGTTTAGTGACTTCTAACAAGCGCAGTTGGGAGACAATCCCTTGGTATCCTTGTAAATATTTTTATTATATATTTCAAAATTTTCCTTTGTTTCTTTGGTTTGCTTCTGAATTTTAGGAATCTACAGAATGGTCTAAGGATGATGTGTTTTAAATCAGTGGTTTTGACAGAAATTAGGGAAGGTTGAACCACAACAAGCCGTGCCACAAATATTTCTACCACATCTCCCAAAATTTCAAAATACTCAATGGATAATCTTGTGGTTCGATTCGAGAAGTTGCATCGAGTTGACCAGCGAACTGAACAAAAACACTGTACAAGTTCTAATCTGGTGGATAATGTGCTAACTCGACATGCCATGCCGAGAAAGAATCCACCAGCCCCCTCAGTATCCTTAATATTATCCTATTTAGTTCAACCGATATTACACTTACTTTTTGTTTGCTCCATGTGCATACATATTAAATTTGGCACTGTCATGAGTAGAAATTAAACTATACAAGGGGGCCACATGTTGTTAGCTAGTCTTGGAAATGCATTAGTTGGGAATAAAGGATTTACATTACACCTCGTTCACAATTTTAAAATGAGATGACCCATGTGTTTTGGCAATAATATGAAATGAACTGATGTGTTATGCTACCACCAATTTTTACCCAAAGAAAAAAAAGAAGCTAGGGGCCCCCTCATGTTTTTCATGGGCCATGCAATTTTCTCTTTTTGCTTTTTAATTTTCAGTCACCTCAGTCTTTATATCTTCTATAACGAGCACATACAGTTGTCTAAAAACTCATATGCTTCATTATTCACCTACTCCACAATTATCATTCTCGCTCACACACACAAAGAAATAAACAGTTTCTGTCTCATAGCTTTGTCATTGTTTTTGTCGAAAACTTTGTAATTCTTTTTGCAGGATCTTGAGTTTAAATCGAGCCCACAACCGAGTCGAATGGCACACTCGAGCAACACAATTGTGCCGTTTTATAACCATATAATTGAGCTAATTAACATTCAACACCGTCAATTTTAGTTCAAGAAGAGAAGCCATTCTTTGTCGTTGGTTGAGTCAATCACTGCCGAGTTAATGTTTTTTGCCAACGAATCTAAAAGATTTATATCAACCTCGACTAAGAAGAAGAAAATCCATTTTGTTGGGTGGGAGACCAGGAGCAACATAAGTGAAGACAATATGAAATTCCAACTATTACTCAAGTGAAGTTAGCCTAGTTGAGCTATTACTCGAGCTCCTTATCAAATCCGCCGTCGAGCTAAACCAACCACCACCATTATCTTTGCTATCAATTTTAGCTTGAATGGAGAAGAAGCTATTTGATTTTGATCAAGCCCTGACCCAACTTAAACATAACTATCGAGTTAAGAGATTGACATGAAGTAGTATCTTGAAGCGTTACGTTGAAAATTTTGTCTTGGCGTTTCGAGTCATGCATTGAGTCAGAGCTTGGGTGGAAACGTGAGTAGCTTGAGGATTGTTGTGTAGTTGGGCTCTTTTGGGACGAAACCACGAGAATAAGGAAATAAGGAAATAACGAGAAAGTTATTAAAGAGGAGGCTCACGCGTTCGATGACTGAGGGGTCTCCAAAAAAGATTGAAGATGATGAAGCAGCCTCCGAGTCATTGCAAAGAAGAACATCTATACCCAGATGAAAAGTAGTTAGAAAAAAAGCGAGAGACAAGTGCATTTATGGAGGATATATATAGTCTAGTGAGAATGAAGATAGAGTTGATGACTCAGACAATGAGAGAATACCACAGACAGTGAGCCACAAGGACACAATGAAAGGTTTCAGAATAATGAAGGTGACGGGAACGAGGTACCTTCACAAGGAACCTTCACAATGAAAGGTTTCAGAATAATGAAGGCTGCTCGAGTGTTCTAAAAACGAACCAGAAACTCCTTCATTTCCAACTTTTTCATTCTCCAATTAGGTACGGAACCCTTCCCATATTGTATATACCACTACATATTTTTCTCTTGACTTGTTGGTCTAGGATCCTCTTTCGGGCTTTTATACACACAAGAGACTGTGTGATTTAAGTTTGGGGGAGGATTCTAGGGGACATTTGACTTTGTTTTCTGTGATTCTTAGTTTTTCTTGCATTTCATCATTTGCATTACATCTAAGACATAGAAAAACCAAAAACATTTTCAGTTAGCATAATTTTTTCGATTGCATATCATCTAAGGCATAGAAAACCCATAAAAAAATAGAGTGTTCATGTAGCTGCATCACATTCATATAGGATTGAGTCTAGAGTTTTGGGAATCATCTTGCTAATGATAGACAGTCTTGCTAGGTTGATTGGCTAGTAACCATAGTGAACTCTTGGACTTGCGTTTTTTTTTCCCCTCTTGAACACTGATTGGTAGATCATTGGCCTTAGAAACCTAAGCTTATGTTGTGTCTCGAAAGAACCAGATTTGTCTCCTCATAATTGAACTTTTTTTTTACCAAATTAGGGGCTTGAGATACATTGCATAAGATCCTTCCTTAGGTTCAGCCATTTAAGTAGAAAGAAAAGCATAAGATAAATATAGAATCATCCTTCTTACAACTCAGCTCAAACAATATGGTCTAAGATGAACGGGGACTGTGCGTAAACCCGTACCTTCTTGTGTTCATCAATGAAGCCATTCTGATGTTGCCTAAGATGAACCGGGACTGTGCGTAAACCCGTACTTTTTCGTGTATCATTGATAAAGCTAATACATTGATGCCTAAGGTGAGTCAGGACTGTGCGTAAACCCGTACTTTTTCGTGTCTCATTGATAAAGCTGGAGAGAATAAATACGAGTTTGAGCCAAGATAGGAGTTAAGAATAAGAAGTGATCGAAAATGCTTAGTTCATAGTGTCTGGCTGAATTTGAGGAAGTTGAATCCCAAGGTCTTTTAATCGATAGCCCCTCTTGCGGTCTACACCTTTAGAAATAGGTTTCAAATCTGAGTGTCTTAGAGTCCAACTAAGTAATGGGGAATATTCAGTTTTTATGCTAAACCTTGATGAAAGTAGATTGTGGTTTTTACAAAGGAATGAGGGTTCACTTGTGGATTACGGTCTTCAGCTTGATAAGTTGCTTGTTTGAGGTTCGATTGTTCCCATTGTCAGCAACCTCTCTTCCTTCTTAGCTCTATGCATATTTGCTTGAGGGCAAGCAAAGACTAAGTTTGGGGGAGTTGATGTGTCTGCATTTTACCACATTTTAGGGCCATTATTTAGCATGTTTTGCATTCATACTTGCATTATTATCATAGTTTTAGGTTCTTTTAGGCATAATTTGCATACTTAGTGTTGGACATTGCACACATTGCATAAAGGGTATTTTTAGGCACTTTTTGGAGCATTTCATGAAGAATTTCGGACTACAAGAAGACCAATGGAAAATCGGCTGGCCTAAAGTTGAAGTTCAGGATGTGATCTAGAAAATTTGGCATATACCAATGACACTCGAGCATGACACTCGACCACACTTGGTCGAGTGGATTTTCGGACCAGAACGTTGACTTTTGACAGAGTTAACTTTTCTTTTGGGCTTTTTGTAAAAAGGGCCCAATGGTACCCCTTTATGAGAAAAGGCAAAAGCCCAACTATTTTAGGCCTTTTTCTATTTTCTTTCTTAAGGAAATTTCATTTTCACTTTTTAAAGGAATTTCCCATTTTTCTTTCTAGGGAATTTTACCCTTTTTCTCTTTAAGTATTTTTCCTTTTTCTTTAAGATATTTTGATCTATAAATTGTACTAGAATTTCTACTTTGAATATACAATCTTTTCTAGCAATTTTCGAGTCTCTTATTTTAAAAAGGCATTTACGATTTTTCTAGTCTTAAGTTTTATGCAATTAGATTTCGATTTTAAGTCTATGTTTTATTTCATGAATTCTGAGTAAGTTAGTCTAGGGTTCTTGAGGAAAGGGTGAGATTAGGGGAAAACTTAGGGATTTCTAGATTTATTTATGTTTAATTAAGGTCTTAGATCTCTTTAGTTTAAGTGTTCTTAATGCTTATTTCTTTCTGATCAATTGAAATTCGATCTCTTGGTGAATCCCCCCCGAGAGGCGTTTGGGGAATCACTTGAACATGCTTAAATTAAGATAGCATCTTCCTAGCTCAAGAGATTGATTGTCTAGGGTGTTATTAGGCTTTGTAAGGTCCATACTTAAGGCCTCTTGAATTTCCAATCGTTGGGCGAGAGTCAAGTCAGGTTGTCTTTTAGGAGAGGTCCCATTGCGCGAGAGCGAATGTGATTACTTTGTGATTCTTTGCTTAGAGGTCATCTAAATAGGTTGATAGATAAGTCTATAACCCCTAGGAATACCCTAATCATTGATCCTAATCCTCGAGAACCCGTTTTTCCTCTATTGAATTTACGTGATTTTTATACTCTGCTTTAGGTTGAGATTTCTTGCTGTACTTGATTATTAGTTTTACTATTGCTTTACTTTTAATGCTCTGTTTTTACATTCTAATACTCTGTTTCATTTTTAGCATTTTGTTTTAAGATTTTGTTGTCACTTAGGATAGATAACCACTCGCTAAAACCGAATTTGGCTTAGATTAGAATAAGTAGATTATATCTTGATTGCTAGTTACTCTCCCATTGGATTGACACCATACTGTACTACAATTGATTAAATAGACAGTTTGGTATTTGAGAAAACACCGCAAAAACCTGTCTATCAGTATGGAGAATATATGAATTTGGGGACCTCACCTTTGAGGTCCACGAAAGAAAATTTTTTATTTATTTGCTTGGTTACTCAATTCGATGAGCTTTTTGAACTCCCACCTTCTGATGAACACAACATTCAATTTGAGGAAGGAGAGCTGAATTATAGGTGGAAGCTATGGCATGAAGTGATCCATATAATTTGTCCCACAGTAAGTGCACCCAAAATCAAGAATCTCGGGCTGAGGTACTTCCACAAAGTTATTGCATGCACATATATTTTGCGTGATACGAGCCAGAAATATGAGAAGAGCAGAGCTCGAAATGTTAGACAAGGGGCTTAACAACATCCTCAACCATACTGAATATAGGATGTCCTTTGCAGGAAATCAAAACAACAATGGATGGGCAAAAGCGCTAATGCAACAACTGGTTAGTTACAAAACGTGGACTTGTCTAATTCATAACAAGGCAAATGGAACCATCTACGTTGATGGGATAGTTTTGAGAATACTAGAGACGTGTAATGTGACTTTGAAATCGAAACCAACCCATCCAGAATGCCTCCTCAAAATGTACTTCCAACAACACAAATTCTTACTAAAGGCACCAGAAAAAGGACTCTAGATTTATAAGTTTAAACTCTGAGGTACAATAGATGAGGTGAAAATACTGTTTTCGAACATAGACATTACATCAGTGGGAGTTGCGAGCAACATTGCATTTATACCTTCAGGAGAGCTCCTATGTGGAGGTTTAGCCCAAACATTCCGTCTATCGCAGGAGCCAGAGCCTATTGAGATGCACTATACATTGCATGAGTGTAGTAGGTGGCAAAACAAACAAATACTATCACTTGTGGCGTAGTTCGAGGACTTCAAATTCAGTTCGAGTTCTCGAAAAGAAAGAGATTCAATCCCTCCAAACTACAGAGGACCAACTGCCGCACCTCTAACACGGTCCACATCATTTTCTCATGAAACTAAACGGCATTCCACGTCCACGTAACCTTGCATGTCGAAAGGCCAATATCGTAGCACCAATAACAGGAGACAATCCCACAGTTCTGCCACTTTGATATTAACTCGGCAACTCACCTAGAGCCCCCAATCTAGTCTGGGGGCAAAAACTACAATTACGATGTTGAAAGGACTTTTGAATCGAACTTAGAGGCGCATCCTAATCCACCAGCTCAAAGAACATCATCAAGTCTATTTGGTAGCGGAGAAGTACAAGCGCCCAACCACAACTTAAGGACACATAAGTATAGTCTCAAGCTTTCACTCCGCAAGTGGCAATGAATTTTCTAGATCCGTTGGGTTCATATCCATCCTACACTTTCCCACTAGAACAACAATAGGGCAGTGACATCATGGACGTGGATCTAGTTGGGTGGTCTTTATTCTGGTGAGCAACCAACCCTAAACTCTCCTTATATATATATATATATATATATATATATATATATATATATATCATTGCATAATTCATTTTGTTTAATAGCCTAGGATATTCCTTCAACCTTCTATCCACATAAGGGACTCTGTGATTTAAGTTTGGGAGATGGTTCTAGAGGATATTAACTATTTTTTCTGTATTGTTTGTTTCATTTCATTGTAATTCATGCACATCATATAAAACATAGAAAAACCAAAAAACAATATTTGGAAGTGAATATGACAAAAATAAAGTGTTCATGTAGTTGCATTCATGTGGGATTAAGTATAGAGTTTGCACTAGAAATTATGAGGATCTAACCGTGTAGACTTGCTACTTTGCTTGTGCATACCGAGCTTGTTCTGAACATTAAGATTGTGCCATGCTAGGAATGTCTAATTTGAGCTTCACGCCTTGATTGAAACATGTTTTGATCTGATTCCATTCCTTGCTAAGTGATAACCTTAATTTTGACTATCAATTATAGGGTTTTGTGGACTCCCACCATGAACCTTACCTCCTTTCAAACCACCCATTGCTTGTTGTGTGATATGTGAGGTCTATTTTTAGTTTAAAGTTGACATAAAGTGTTAGGTGAAAGCCGAAAAGAGTATGACTTAATGTAAATTTTGGTTCATGATTTTTGAATCAATTATGACTAGTAGTTTCAAAATTTGGGTATTGAAAGCTTGTGTTTAGTGCATGGGAAAAGAATGAAAATAAAAAATGGTAAAAATTCCTAAGCGAAAGGGAGAAAGGTCTGAAATTATAATTGTTCTACTAAAATTTTGGAGAATGAAAGTATGTAAATGGTTCCAAGCATTGGAAAGAAAAGAAAAAAAATATGGTATAAAAAGAAAAAGACCCCAAATTGTAAGTGTATAAGTCCCAAACCGCTAGAATTCACTAGTTTATAAAACCCTATCCTTAGATTGATATTGGAAAAAGCTTGAGAATATGATTTTTGTGGTTGAAAAAACGAAAAAACCTTATGCTGAAAGGGTAGACTAGGATCATTTTTTGGGATTAAGTTGAATAGGTCGAGTTCAATTTTGGATGTATGGATAAATGAAGTCTTGTTTGTATATG
>JAKUCM010003046.1:0-36912 GCA_023374145.1 Lepidium sativum
TTTTCGTAGTCGTGAATGAACTTATTATCACTTTTTTTTTTCTATAAAACTTACTGTTCGTTCCCATTTGCGCAGTGAAGTTGATTATAAAAACTATTTAAAAAGAGAACAAAATATTGAACAACATATAAAAATAGTCCTTACGTGAAATAAGTTAAAATAGTTTCCCAGTAAACAAGTAACATATAAAATATATTTGAATTTATAATCTAGAATCTTGTGGACGAAAGTGAGTGTTTGTGATAATTTCTACGGTTATATGTGCGATTTTGTAACATCTGATAAATAATAAATAAAAGATAGTTTCATATATCGAAGAAACTTACTTGGATCTTCTTAAATATATCCAAGATTTATAAGAAATATTCGATTTTTCTTAATCTTCTCTGGGTTCCTCGTAGAGACAAAAGCCTTTTGTCTTGTTAATGTTGAGATCATGAAAGACTTCGAGTATTCCGATAAGGGCGGATTCTTTTGGCTTATATTTACACACGTATATATAGGCATGTGAAATGTAAACAAACAAAAAAAGATCTCGCGATGCAAAAGGAAATTTACTTTTTATTTAATTGCGAATACATTTGTTTTTCATACTTTATAAATAGAAGATTCTATTTAGATTTTGAGAGTCTTTAATGATAACTAAGCTATCACTGTCTCTCTCTACCTGAAGTGTTGCATAAGTTTTCACTTTTACACTGTGTGATAGAGAAGTAATGTGACCTTTTTAGAACTATCTCTACCAACTATTGAATGTGACGTTTTTCAAAACAAATTTAACAAAATCTATAAAAAAAATTGTACATTATGAAATTTATTATAAATTCATAGTTTCTTATTTCTCTTGGTCGTAAATGTAGCATTTATACACAATGAGATCGAGAGTTATGGAAAGATAAGAGAAATAGTTTTCTGTCACTATCTATACCGTAAAACTAAAACATATTCTCTAAATCTTTTTATAATGTATTTCTGATGGTAGAAAGAAATTAAATTTTAAAATCAGAATTATTAGCTGAATCATTTTAACAATCAGACTCAAAATAAATAGCTTATAATAAAAGACCAGGTACTTTAATTAATTAATTGACTGTAATATAATATCCTATATATGTTTATTTTATGTATTAGATTCGTTTGGTGAAATTGATACGCATGTACTTTTTGAAACCCTAAAAGAAATAATATTTTTTGTTTTTGTATGTTTTCATTAGTCTTTATGGTTATAAATATTTATATGAACATATATCGCTAACCTTGTAAGATTAGTTAATTTAGAAGTTACAGAAAAAGTTAGGAAACACTTTTAGTTAAATATTTCAACACAATTGAACAAAAAATAATAGTGGTCGACTACAAGTTGGTAAGATATTTCTAAGAATCTATGTAGATTTTTTGAGTTAAATTTTGGATCTATTTTTGCTAACAATTTAACAATTGGATTAGTAAGATCTAATCTGTAACTTAATTTTTTCTAAATCCTTAAATTTATCTTAGATAGTTACGCAATTATCTAAAAACGGATTCTAGTATATAAAATATTACATATATAAATGTTTAACCACTTAAATGGAATAAATCAAGTAAAAATGTTGTAGACTAGGAGTTAGATTTACATTTTCATATACAACTTGAAGATAATTCAGTCATGAACAAATACAACAACGTTAAAACATAGGAGTATAGTGATAATTGCTTAAAATTCTAGCATAAAAACCACTATTTATTCATACAAAAGTTTACATTTGAATTCTCGGATCCTTATTAAAAATTTACTTTTTTTCTTAACATTCTAAAATTTATTTTCTTTTGGCGATTGAACAGAAAAATCTGCTATATTTGAACTACATGACATGAACTATATTCGAAAGTCAAATCGATTTTAGAAATTTGATTTAGTTCTTAACTTTCTTCTAAAAAATCTCTAAATTTAATTTTTTATTTTTTTAAAAATAAATTCAAATTCGTCGATTTCAAGTATCGAATACAACATTTCAAACCGATAAATTTGAACTTCATTTTTCAAGTTATATATTTTAGTAAATTTTCTTAAATAGACGATGTTATTCGGTTGTAATAGAATAGACGATAATATTGTAAGAAAAAAAAGTGATTTACACAGAAAGTGAGAAACAGTAAAAGAATAATTTGTAAAAATAGTAATAAAAAAACGTGGCCTAAGATGAGTGGTTTCGTAGTAACACAGGGAACATCATCGCGGCAAAAAAAGTGTCTTATCGCCTTCGGTGCTGGCCCCACTTTACTTCTCTTTGTCCCCACCAAACTTTCACTTCAACTTTTGCTTCATTAATTTATTTACATAATAACATCCAATATAGCATTCAACATAAATTTCTAATAAACTCGAGAGATTTAAATTTTGGAAATCTCATGTTCTCCATCCTTTTTTATAAGACAACTAAGCTGATTTATGTTAAAACCTATAGCTTTAAGCTGATTTTTTTCTTTTCAATTATGTTAATTTTTAGGTTATATAGACAAATTTCTTTTTGAATAGAGCAAAGATCAGATAAGTTGGAGATCATATGGATCTAAAGAGAGAGAATAGAGTATAATGACCTAATGCTAGACCTTGTTTTCGTTTTTACAGGATTGTATCTCATGACTTTGATTTTTATTTCTTACAGCGATGTTGTTAAGTTTGATCACCTTAATTAATATTTATCACACACACATGTATATATATATATATGTGTGTGTGTTTATTGTGTCGTTATTTCTTACACTCATATATTACATAACTCATCTCATCTGTTTTAAAACTTGTTTTTTTCTTTTTCGTGAAAATTCCTTCTTATTTTGTGTCACCAATCACAAAATAGATAAAAAGAAATGGTTCTTAAGCAGTACGCTTCTATGGCCAATTACTACACTTGCAGACACTATGATTATACCTGCAATTTCTATATCATTTAAGTATGGTCCAATATAGCATATAATTTTGAACGCATCTATTTTTCTGAGTAATATGTACACTATATATGGATCTTTCATTTGTTTTACATTATGGTCATATTCCAATTATTTATATCTACGTATGAATTTTAATCCGTTTTTGATAATGGAGCCCACGAACCGACTGTTTTGAGTACATTAATAAAATTTTACATTTAGGAAACTATCGAAAGTGACTGTTATCGAAACCATCATATCACACGTTTTCTTTTGCCCCAAACCGAACTTGAAGAATTACCGGTTAAGCTGGCTCGATCCTAACCGGTAAAGTTCATCTTGTGGCTGAAGCTGCCGTGTTGGTCCCACTAAAAAGTATATGATTGGACTCGTGAGACCGGCGTGGTCCTAGCTAACCACTGTTAAATCAGCCATTGCCAACGAACCACCGTTCTTTCCGGTCTAATGAGTGGGACATAAGGGTCCCAATATCATTCTGCGGGGTCCAAATGAATGGGATACACGTGAAGCTCGTGTGAGTATTAATCTACCTATTGCTATGTTACAGTACGCACCAATCTATATTTCATTGGACACAAATGTCTATATGCACAAGATAATTTGTTGTGTTTGTTGCAATATATCAGAGTTAATCAATTAAGACGAAAGCCACTATATTGGTTAGAAATGTGTGCAAAACAAACCATTTAATCGTTTTTTATGCAATTTAAAAGGTTATTTTAAAAAAAAAATGCTAGCCGAATATAGATTTAATCGTTATTTGAATATAGATTTTAAATTTACAAACTAATAATAAGTTGAAATATATCACAACACCCTGTTGGTAAATGGTTATGATATTGAAACGAGTATTTCTTGAACAATCAACGAGTATAAGAAGACAAGAACAGAGGAAAGTAACTTGATCTTAATTTCGTTTGGTATAAACTGGTTGACTTGAAATGCTTGGAAGGTTAGTTAGTGGCAAACAATTATAGTTACGTACATATTCGAAAGAAAAAAAAAAAAAGATGATAAAGTGTACATTTGTATAATTCCTTGTAAATATTTGGTTGGTTTATACTGAAGTTGAGGAGATTATTCCTCCACCAAAATGCATTCATGGTCATATAAGCCTATAAGGGTATGACGACCAACAATTACAAATCATAGGATACAGTATATAACATATAACAAGACTTTTTTAGAGTTTAGTTTTGTCTTATTATAGCAATTCATATTATATATTATTATAGGAATTAAAAAATTAGATCTTCAAGTATGTTGATTGCCCCTTTATTCCAGTGTATTGATTGTCTTTTATTTTAATGCAATGTTGGCATGATATTACTAATTGATTTTTTTTCTTAATAATCATAATTTTTTTTTGACATGCAATGGAAAATATTGCAAATTTTTTGTAACGTTGATATGTTCTTCTTTTATTTATAAGTTTTAAACCAATCAAAGTTTCTGTCTTGAAGTACAAGAGAGTGAAAACAAAATTAAAGTAATAAAATCACCCGTGCACAAAAGTCGTAACTAATATAATTATTAAAAATAAGCTCAAGTGCAAATAATTACAACAAAATATAATCATGCATTTTTAGTGCTAAATATATTTGCACTTTGTGAATACGTTTCCTCCACAAATTGTCAACGTTCCCACCTAATGCTAAATTATTATGGAGAAAATTTTTCATTTTCTTAAAATCTTCTTATTAAATGTTGTTTTAGAGTCACCTCATATATAGTTAATAATAATAATAATAATTTATAGCTATTAATCATATGACTACGAAATTAGAACAAATAAAGGAATATAATGATTGTATTTCCTTTTCATCTGTCATTTATATGACGAAAATTCTATAAGTTATCTTCTAAAAACACACATGTATACACACACAATATTCATTATTCATACACATTAGATCAAGGCAGATCTAGGAAATTTTAATTGAGTCATGTATATTTAAACTTTAAATAGATTTGAGTTCATTTAAAGATTTATATATTATTATTACATAATTTATATATTTTTATTATTATATATATATATTAAAGGAAAATAGTAGGGTTATACAATTGTTAAGAAAGTAAGCTTGAATATGTTATAGTTGAGGAAGAAAAGAAAAGAATGTGTTACAGTTGGGCCTACTGTAAAGTCATGAGTTGGGCTCAGGTTAAAACAGCAAAGTCCGGTTTAAATCGGATTCGACCAAATTGACTGGTTTAAACACTTAAACCAAAAAAACAAAAGACCGAATTGACAGAGACAACGACTACGAGGGTTTTATGCTTTTGTGAGGATTTTGTTTCAAAACCCGCGCGTTGCCATTTATCGTTCTTACTTCAATCTACCCCTTTACTCGTGGGCGTTATATTCTCGCCCATTATCTTCAAAGTCTGTACTTTTATTTAGTATTTATCGCAAAGTACTATGCTTTGCCTCGAATCTGCAACTGGGGAATTTAAAAGAACACTAGATCGAAAGAGATATCTTTATTGATTAGAAAATATGCTCAAAACTAACCAACAAAACCTTAATGTTCTCCCTTGAAAAATCATATGCTCGATTTCAACAAGTATATATAGAGATATCTAACACTTTGATATCCTTTGACAAATCATTTTCCAAATAGAAAATAGTTATTCTTAAATCTATGTAGAATCTTAATTAACTCTTCTTATCTTTAGAATCTTCTATTCTAAAGATATCTTGAGTAAGAAATAACTTGAAGATTATTCAACAATCTCCCTTCTAAGCTTCAAGTCTCTGTCCGAAATGTCTTGTACTCCAATAAGGCTTCTCATACACTTAAATTAGATTCTTGCAAGGGCTTTAGTTAAGATGTCTGCACGTTGTTCCTCTCTCGGTATGTGCTTGACGACAACTCGATATTTCTCAATACACTCTCTGATGAAATGGTATCTCTTGTATATGTGTTTAGATCGACCATGAAAAACATAATTCTTAGTTAACTCAGTCGCTGATTCGTTGTCAATGTTGATCTCAACTTTGTCTACTTTTTCGCCTTTGATTTCTTCCAACAAATCCTGCAGCCAAATTGCTTGTTTTGAAACTTCAGTTGCAGCCATGAATTCCGATTCACAAGATGATAATGCCACTGTAGTTTGTTTCTGTGAACACCAAGTAATAGGCAATTCTCCAAGATAGAAAATGTGTCCCGTTGTGCATCGACCATCATCCAAGTCTATGCAATGACTACTATCACTATAACTTGTGAGCTTTGGAGTATCACCTTTCTTATATACCAAACCGTGGCTTAAGCTTCCTTGTAGATATCTTAAGATCTGTTTTAAAGCCTTCTCATGAGAAGATTTCAGATTCTGCATATATCGGCTAATCACTCCAACTGAGTAAGCCAAATCAGGTCTTGTGTGTAGGAGATAACGCAAACAACCGATCCTTCTTTGATACAAGGTAGCATATACCTCAGGTTCTTTGTTTGTTCTAGACAGCTTTAAACCAAAAACCATAGGAATGTGCGTAGCATCACAAGCCTCCAAACCTGCCTCCTTTAGAATTTTCCGTGCATAAGCTTCTTGTCTTATGGTGATTCCTTCCTTTGTTTGCTCTACTTCAATTCCCAGATATTAGCTTAGCTTTCCTAAGTTGGTCATTTCAAACTTAGTGGACATAGCTGCCTTGAATTCTTTGATCAACTCAATGAACTTCCTGTGACAAACAAATCGTCAACATACACCGCGATGAGAAGTAATTTTGTTCCTTCTTCTTCTCGGTAAAATGAGCTCTCTTTGGAGCATCTCTCAAGTCTAAACATCTTCAAAATCTGGTCTAGTTTAGTGTTCCACGCTCTTGTAGCTTGTCTCAAACCGTTGAGAGCCTTAGATAGTTTGAAAACTTTATGTTCCTCTCCCTTCTTTTCAAAACCATCGGGTTGTTGCACAAATATGGTTTCATTCAACTCTCCATGTAAGAAAGTCGTCTTAACATCTAAATGGTATATCTCCCAGCCATTGGAACTAGCTAAACCAATAAGTAGACGTACAGTTTCTATGTGAGCCACATGTGCGAAGACTTCATCAAAATCTATCCCGAAACGTTGTGCATAACCTTTTGCAACGAGACACGCTTTGAACTTGTTGGTTGTGCCATCTGCATTTCTTTTAATCTTGAAAATCCATTTCAAACCTATTATCTTAGCACCATATGGTTTATCAACCAGCGTCCATGTCTTGTTCTTATATATAGACTTAATCTCTTCTAAGCACGCATTCCTCCACTCTTCGATATCTTTAACTTCATCATAACATGATGGCTCATCATTGACCAACAAGAGAAGTCTTTCACATTCACTATCCGCAACAAGAACATAATCTTGGAGGTAAGAAGGTGACTGAACATGTCGGCTTGTTCTTCGCAAGGTTTCTTCCTCCAACGTTGATCGTTCTGTTCTTGCTCTGTTTCTTCCCGTGTTTCGTTTTCTGTTTCATCAACATCATGTTCTTCCGTGTTTTGTGTCACAACTGATCCATGACCCTCATCATAAATAAGTCCCCACGTCATATGAAACATTCCCGGTGAACTAGTTTCCTCTTGATTCTCTCCCTTCCAATTCCAAGCACTCTTCTCATCAAAAATAACATCACGGCTAACCACGATCCTTTTGGTCTTTGGATTATATAAACGGTATGCTTTAGAGCCTGGCTCCACTCCTAGATGTATCAAGATCTGACTCTGATCATCTAGCTTTCTTAGTAAAGCCGAATCGATCTTTGCATAAGCTATGCAACCGAAAATACGCAATTGACCAATGCTTGGTTTCTTGTTCTTCAAACACTAATATGGAGTCTGTTTTAGCAAGGTTATTGTCGGTACTCGATTAATCACATAATTTGAATGTCTCACACCTTCTCCGTACATAAAATTTGGTACATTCATTGCCTTAAGAACACTCCTTGTCATCTCCATTATTGTCTGATAACGTCTTTCTACAACTCTGCTCTGTTGTGGTGAATACGGAGTTGTTAATTGTCTCTTAATCTCATTCTTGTCACAAAAATCCTTGAAGCTTTCGAAGTAAATTCACCTCCTCTATCTGTTCTCAACATAATAATCAATTTCTCCAAATTCTTTTCTACTTGAGACTTAAACTCTCTGAATTTTTCGAATGCTTCATGCTTTTCTTTAAGAAGAATAGTCCACATATATCTAGTGTAATCATCAATAATCACAAAAATATACATATTAGACACTGGTGTAAGTGGATTTATAGGACCACAAAGATCCGCATAGAGTAGTTCCAACACCTTAGAAGCTCGGAAAGATGTCCTTTTGGAAAACTCAACCGAGTTTGTTTCCCAACCAAACATGATTCACACACTTGCTTTTCTCCTTCAATCTTTGGCAAGTCATGCTCTATCTCAGGTGTTGACATTAATTTCATTGTGTTGAAACTTAAATGCCCTAACCTCGCATGCCACTTCCATGATTCTTCTTCATTCCTTGCATAAAGACAAACTCGTTTTCCTATTTCTAGGAAGATTTTGTACAATCTGTTTGCAGATTTCTTTACCTTGACAAGTAATCTTCCATTAGGATCGTGTATAGTTAAGAGATCTCCTTTCATCACAACCTCACAGCCGACATCAGTAGCTTGCCCTAAGCTAATTATGTTACTTTTTAGGCTCGGAATGTAGTATATATCGGTCATTAGTTTATGTTCTCTATTCGTAGCTTGAAAAAGTATTGATCATTTCCCTTCTATGTTAACACGCGATCCATCACCGAATTTTACCTTCCCTTAATCTTTGTATTTGATTCGGAGAAGTAAGCTTTATCTCCAGTCATATGGTTGCTCACACCATTATCTAATTACCAAAGCCCTTTATTACCTTGTCTTTCGTGGTACTTTGTCGGCATCACCTTCTCCTCATTGAGAAGTATGACTTCATGCATATAAAGTGATTTATCCGCCTCTTCTGTCTCGTCATCATCATCTTCCTCTTCAACTTTGTTCATCTCTTCCATCATTTTCTTTCTTTCTGGACATACTGAAGCGAAGTGACCCTTTTTGTCACATCGAAAACACACTATATTCGATCGATCTTTCTTTCCTTTGCTTATCTCTTGAGAGTTTACTCGTCTTCTTCTCTGGAACTTACCTCGTCCTCTCGAGTTATCATACTCGGTGTTGGAGTAAAGAAAGTTCTGTTGAGTATCCATATTATTATCTTCATTAGAAATCCTCTCCTCAAACGCTTTAAGTCTCCCAAATATCTTCAAACCCTGTTTTGTTCAAATCCAGAACTTGTTCCAAGGAGGCTATGATGTGAATGAATTTGTTTCGTGGCAAACTTTAAGAAATTTCTTGACTAGTTTCGGTTCCTCAATAACTTGCCCTAATGTCGATGATTTTGATGCGATCTCACTCATCCTCCCTGAGAAAGCATCGATATTCTCAGTTTCTCTCATTCTCATTCTATCAAATTCTGACATCAAGGTCTGAAGCCTTGCTTCTCTAACTCTCTCAACCCCTAGATTTCTCGACTCGGTAGCTTCCCAAATTTCCTTCGGTGAATCTTGCTCTCCAACTTGTAGGATTAAACTTTCAGGTATTGACTGAAATAACAGAGCTGTGGCTTGGTGATTCTTATGAACCTGAAGTAAAACTCTCATACGCATTGACCAGACCGTGTAATTTGTAGAAGTGAGCATCGGACACACAACAGAGGAAGGAACCGAGTCTTTCTTCATTACTTTAACGTCTCCTTTCATGTCGTCTCCCATGTCTTAAGACCTCGTGCAACAAAGTTATCAACGTAAACCTAAAGCTATGATACCAAATAAAGTATCTTAAAGAACACTAGATAAAAATAGCTATCTTTATTGATTAGAAATATGCACAAACTAACCAACAAAAGCTTAATGTTTTCCCTTGAAGAATCATATGCTCGATTTCAACAAGTATATATAGAGATATTTAACACTTTGATATCTCTTTGACAAATCCTTTTCCAAATAAAAAATAGTTATTCTTAAATCTATCTAGAATCTTAAGTAACTCTTGTTATCTTTATAATCTTCCTTCTAAAGATATTTTTAGTAAGAAGTAACTTGAAAATTATCCAATAGAATTCGTGAAACTGAAATAACCTGGAGAGGCTTTCAATTATTGAACCCCGATTTTTTTGGGGTTTTAGATGATGTTAAAGGTTCAGAGTTTGTGTTATCGCTTCGTGAAATCCAGAAAAGCTACTACTTCTGCTCTTACGTTGTTTGTAACAACATAACAACAAAATGAATGGATCACAAATCGTTTTATGCAGAACCAAAAGAGACTAATTCAACATTGGGCTCATCAAAATCTCAGCCCATCAAAGTAAGTCAAAGGAAGATGTCTAGTGAAAGTGACATTCAACCAAAACCTGCAACATCAACCACCTTCTGCAAAAGCTTATGTTTAACTCTGAAAAACAGATATGGATTATTGCAAGATTATGATTGTATTGATAAAGAGACAAAATCTATTGATGTATAATCCTAGGTACTTAGAGCTTCTATATAAGCTTCTCTTTGTATCACAAACAAATCATCTTGAAAAGAAATACAAAAAAATTCTCTGCAAAGTTTCAAAGTTTTTTTGTTTTCATGGTATCAGAGCTTCATTAACCTTAACAGGTACAATGGAAGCAGTTTTCGATCCTTATCCCTTTCCAAGTCATGTTCATATCACAAGTTCAGTTACTATCAAGCTAACAGATCAAAATTATCTGTTATGGAAGCCTCAAATAGAATCTCTTCTTTCAAGCCAAAAGCTTATGGGATTCGTCACAGGAAAAGAAGCAAAACCGCCAACTACCATCTCCATTCGTCAAGGAGACACTTCATCAAAATTTCCAAATCCAAAGTTTGAAGCATGGGAGTGCACATATCAGTTGATTCGCTCTTGGATCTTTGGGACTCTCTCTGAAGAAGTTCTGGGAAATGTAGTCAGCTTCTCTACATCTCATGAAATCTGGAACTTTCTTGCTGAAAACTTCAATAAGAGCTCTCTGTCAAGAGTTTTTGAGCTAAAAAAAAATCTTCAAATGATGACCAAGAAAGGTAAAACCTTTCCTGAATACTGCAGAGAATTTCGAGCTGTGTGTGATCAACTCAGCTCCATTGGTGAACCTGTTGCTGAATCTATGAAGATCTTCAACTTTCTTACTGGTCTTGGACGAGAGTATGATCCAGTGTGTTTCGTTATTCAACACTCTCTGTCCAAAAGTTCAAATCTTTGCTTTAATGATGTTATCTCTGAAGTTAGTGGCTTTGACTCAAGGCAGCAAACCTATGAAGAAGTCACTCAGATATCTCCTCATATAGCATTTCACAGTCACAAGGTAGACACTGAAAATCAATGCTTCTACAGTTCAGCCAACAGAGGTCGTGGATCAAACTCTACAAATGGAGGTAACAGAGGAAGATGAGGTTATTCTTCACGTGGTAGAGGATTTCCTCAACAGGTTTCTTCACAGTCCTCTAATAACAACAACAACAACTCCAAACCCATTTGTCAGATATGTGGCAAAACAGGTCATACAGCTCTAAAGTGTTGGAGTAGATTTAACAATAATTATCAAGGCGATGAGCTTCCTCAGGCTCTAGCAGCTCTTCAAGTTTCTGACAATTCAGGAAGAGAATGGTTTCCAGATTCTGGTGCAACATCTCACATTGTTGCAGTCCCTGATAAACTCACAAACGCATCTCCATATCATGGCATTGAGAACTTAATGGTTCCTGACGGTAATTTTCTACCTATCACTCACATTGGATCTAGTAGTCTCTCTGTTTCCACATGTAGTTTACTACTTAATGATATCCTGGTTTGTCCATCAATCCAGAAATCACTTCTATCTGTCTCTAAGTTATGTGAGGATTACCCTTGTGGTGTTTTCTTTGATGCTCATAAGGTGTGTGTTCTAGATCTGGAAACAAAGAAAGTACTCACCCAGGGACCAAGACGTGAGGGGTTGTACGTGCTGGAGAATCAAGATTTCAAGACGATCTTATTTGACAAATTGTGGTATCAAACACAGGATTTCATGTCCTTACACACCAGCTCAAAATGGAGTAGCTGAACGTAAACGTAGACATGTAGTGGAACTTAGCTTGGCTATGCTGTTTCACAGTCATGTTCCTCTCAAGTACTGGGTTGAAGCTTTTTATACTGCAAACTACATCATCAATCTATTACCATCTGCTGCTCACAAATTTAAAATCCCTTATGAAACACTGCATCAAGATAAACCAACTTACTCAACTATGAGAGTGTTTGGAAGCGCTTGTTATCCTTGCCTCAGACCATACACTGCTCACAAGCAAGAGCCAAGATCCTTACAGTGTGTGTTCCTTGGTTACAATGCTGCGCATAAAGGGTATAAATGCCTTTATCCTCTTACTGGTAAGGTATACATCACTCGTCATGTCATCTTTGATGAGCAACAATTTCCATTTACTGACAAATATCAGCATCTTCAGCCAAAGTACACTACTTCTCTGCTACGAGCGTGGCAAATGGCTGCTTGTCCATCTGAAAATGCTGATTCTTCTTTGAAAAACCTTACCAATGTTCGACCATTAACTCCCACTGTCTTGCCATCACCATCTTCAGATTCTGCAGCTGCCTTACCGGCTGCATTACCTGTGCAAGTCACAACAAAAACAGAAATTGTTACACCTGTTGTGGATTTATCTACTGATATGGAGAATGTTCATGACACTATAGAGCTGCCAGAGCTTGAGGAAACTGTTGAACAGCATAATGCTGACATAAATCCTGAAGCTCAAGTCATTGATACTGCAGCAGCTACAAATGCATCTCTTGAAAGTTATGTTAATGTTGAACCTATCACAACAAATTTACATCAAATGGCCGACTAGATCCAAGTCTGGTATTAGGAAACAAATCCTAGGTATGTGTTACTTACTATTTCAAATCAAGACACAGCACCAAAGACTGTTAAAACTGCCTTGAAAGATTCTCGATGGAAAACAACAATGACTGAAGAAATTGCTGATAAAAAATCAAACAGTACTTGGCACTTGGTTCCTGCAAAACCAGATATGCATATACTAGGCTGCAAATGGGTATTTCGAGTTAAACTCAAAGCAGATGGGACAACAGACAAATTTAAAGCCATATTGGTTGTCAAGGGTTATGATCAAGAAGAATGTGTTGATTATTTGGAGACATTTAGTCCAGTAGTCAGAACTTCAACTATTCGAACTGTTCTTGGGGTTGCAGTAGCCAAGAACTGGTCTGTAACTCAACTTGATGTCAAGTGTGCATTTCTCCATGGTGATTTGTATGAAGATATCTATATGACTCAACCTATAGGCTTTGAAGATTCACGAAATCCTTCATATGTGTGCAAGCTTGACAAAATTATTTACGGATTAAAGCAGGCTCCCAGGGCATGGTTTGACAAGTTCAGCACCTTCATCATTCAATATGGCTTTAACTGCAGCACAACTGACCCTTCTCTGTTTTTTTATCATCATCATGCTGAGACTTTGATATTACTACTCTATGTTGATGATATCATCTTAATAGGAAGCAATCCTAGACTTTTTCGACATCTCATTGCAGCTCTCAACTCCAATTTTTCCATGAAGGATCTTGGTTCTCTTCACTATTTCCTTGGAATTCAAGTTGAACAGCATGATACTGGAATGTTTCTACATCAACAAAAATATGCAGAAGAAATTCTCTGTCAAGCAAGTATGGAATCCTGCAAGCCTATGGACACACCATTACCACTAAGGCTTGATAAAACACCTAATGGCAATGATCTGTTTCCTGAACCAACAGTTTTTCGAAGCATTGCTGGCAAGTTACAATACTTGACACTTACCCGGCCTGACTTGCAGTTTTCTGTCAATTTCATCTGCCAACGAATGCATGCTCCAATTTTATCTCACTGGGCTCTTCTCAAACGCATTCTCAGGTATGTTCGAGGTTCAACTGCATTTGGTTTACATCTCAGGAAATCGGACAATCTTTCTGTTTCTGCATTCAGTGACAGTGATTGGGCTGGTTGTAAAGAGACCAGACGTTCTACCACTGGTTTCTGTACTTTTGTTGCTTCTACTTTAGTTTCCTGGTGTGCCAAACGCCAACCAACAGTCTCCAGATCTTCCACTGAAGCAGAATACAGAGCCTTAGCAGAAACTGCAGCTGAGTTAACCTGGATTTCTTCACTCATTCGAGACTTACAAATACAAAATCCAGGTCATGCTCATCTCTTCTGTGACAATATCTCTGTTGTTTATCTTACTGTTAATCCTTCCCTGCATTCAAGAACAAAACACTTTGAATTAGACTGGCATTACATACGAGAAAGAGTAGCCTTGGGTTTCACTGAAACCACACATGTTCCTGCATCAAAACAGCTTACGGACATCTTCACTAAGTCACTTCCTAAGGCAGCTTTTATTCATCTCAGACGCAAACTAGGCGTTGGGACATCTCCCACCTCCAGTTTGAAGGAGGGTAACAACATAACAACAAAAGGAATGGATCACAAATCGTTTTATGCAGAACCAAAAGAGACTAATTCAACATTGGGCTCATCAAAATCTCATCCCATCAAAGTAACTCAAAGGAAGATGTTTAGTGAAAGTGACATTCAACCAAAAACTGCAACATCAACCACCTTTTGCAAAAACTTCTGTTTAACTCTAGCTTTGAAAAACAGATATGGGTTACTGTAAGATCATGATTGTATTGATAAAGAGACAAAACCTAGGTACTTAGAGCTTCTATATAAGCTTCTCTTTGTATCACAAACAAATCCTCTTGAAAAGAAATACAAAAAAGTTCTCTGCAAAGTTTCGAAGTATTTTTGTTTTCAGTTTGAACCATCTTCCGCCGCCGTGGTCTCCGCCGTTTCGAGTGACCACCGGTCTCAATATTTGTCGTTGATTGTCAAGCTTGGTCAGAGAGGTCTCCTGGACTCTGCTCGTGAAGTTATTCGCCGCATTATCGATAATTGTTTTTCGATTTCAGAGGCGGCTTTAGATGCCGATTTTGCAGCCAAGGGATAGAACTCGATTCGTGTAGCTGCGGCGCGTTGATTAGAAATCTTACGTAGATGGGTCAGTTGGATTGGCCGAAAGTTTCTACAATCAACGTGTAATCGGAAATGGTATTGTTCCTGATTCTTTTGTTTTAGATTCAATGGTTTTTTGTTTGGTTAAGTTAAGGAGATTTGACGAAGCTATTAGGACACTTAGATAGAATTCTAGCTTCTGGTTATGTTCCTAGTAGAAACGCCTCTAGCTTAATAGTTGATGTGCTTTGCAATCAAGATCGATTTCTCGAGGCGTTTCATTTCTATGAGAACGTCAAAAATAGAGACAGTGGTTTGTGGTTTTGGTGTTGTAGGAGATTGTTTAAAGGATTGTGCGATCATGGCCACTTGGATGAAGCAATTGGTATGTTAGATACTCTATGTGGCATGACGAGAATGCCTCTGCCACTTAATGTATATAAGTCTCTCTTTTACGGATTTTGTAGATGAGGAAGTGCTGTTGAAGCAGAGGCTCTGTTTGATCATATGGCAGCTGATGGTTACTTTGTGAATAAGGTCATGTACACTTGTTTGATGAAAGAATATTGCAAGGACAACAATATGACAATGGCAATGCGCCTTTACTTGCGGATGGTCGAGAATAGTTGTGAGCTGGATACTTATATTTTCAACACTTTGATGCAGGGGTTCATGAAGCTGGGTATGCTTGATAAAGGACGGGTAATATTTAGTCAAATGATAAAAAAGGGCGTGCACTCGAATGTTTTCACTTACCATATACTGATTGGTAGCTACTGCAAGGAAGGGAATGTAGATTATGGTTTAAAGCTTTTTGAGAAGAATTGGGGGATCGAAAATATATCTCGCAACGTGCATTGTTATACAAATCTTATATCTGGGTTTTACAAGAAGGGCGGATTAGATAAAGCTATTGACTTGTTGTTGAGGATGCTAGACAATGGGATTGTCCCGGACCATATTAGTTACTTTGTTCTCTTAAAGATGCTCCCAAAATGCCACGAGCTTGAGTATGCTATGGTTATCTTACAAGCAATTTTTGATAATGGATGTGGGATTGATCCATCAGTTGTTAACGACCTTGGAAATATTGAGGTAAAGGTTGAGTCTCTGCTTGAAGAGATTGCTGGAAAAGATGCAAATCTAGCTGCCGTGGGACTTGCTGTTGTCACAACTGCTTTGTGTTCGCAGAGGAATATTACTGCTGCTTTATCCCATATCGAAAAGCTGGTCAATCTAGAATCAAACCCTTGCCCTTTTCATACATTTCAGTGATCAAATGTCTATTTCAGGATGGTTCCATTCAGGATTTGGGGTCTTTAGTCAATCTTATCCAAGAATTGGACTTTGTCCCAGATCTTGAAACATATTTAATTGTGGTGAATGAGTTATGCAAGAATGATGATACCGAAGGTGCGTTTTCTGTTTTAGATGTAATGGAGGAGCTTGGCTTGAGACCTACTATAGCTATTTACAGTTCGATCATTGGTTCTCTTGGCAAACAAGGAAGAGTTGTTGAAGCAGAAGAGACGTTTGCCAAGATGCTTGAGTCTGGGATTCAACCTGATGAGATTGCTTACATGATTATGATCAATGCTTATGCAAGAAACGGAAGGATCAACGAGGCAAATGAATTAGTTGAAGAAGTTTTCCAAAATTTTGTTCGGCCTAGCTCTTTTACTTACACGGTATTGATCAGTGGGATGGTGAAGATGGGAATGATGGAGAAAGGACGTCAATATCTAGATAAGATGCTTGAGGACTGCTTATCTCCAAATGCAGTGCTATATACTTCTCTCATCGGTTATTTTCTTAAGAAGGGAGATTTTAAGTCTTCTTTTACATTGTTCAGTTTAATGGGGGAAAATGAGATTAAACACGGTCACATCGCGTATATCACACTGCTTAGTGGTTTATGGAG
Source organism: Lepidium sativum (assembly GCA_023374145.1). NCBI lineage: Eukaryota > Viridiplantae > Streptophyta > Magnoliopsida > Brassicales > Brassicaceae > Lepidium > Lepidium sativum. The sequence continues at coordinate 16,922 of JAKUCM010003046.1, forward strand.
AGCTATGGCACGAAGGAGGAAGAGACAGGTTATGGATGAGCCGGGGAAAGAAAAGCTTATTCAACGTCTTCTTCACACAAAGCCTATATTATCAATCTCCTCTTCCATGTGTAACTATGGATCAAAAAGTTTTGCATTGGAAGTGATAGGAAAAGTGAAGAAGACGTAATTATAACCGGCTACTGTGCTGCAGGAAGGCTAGACGAAGCTTATATCCATCTGGAATCAATGCAAAAGGAAGGCATTGTTCCAAATGAGGTAACTTACACTATTCTGATGAAATCTCATATTGAAGCCGGCGATGTCGAGTCAGCTATAGTTTTGTTTGAGGAAACGAATTGTGTGGCAGATCAAGTTATGTACAGTACTCTGCTTAGGGGTCTCTGTGAAAGTAAAAGACCTGTTGATGCTTTGGCTCTGATGTTAAAAATGCAGAAGAAAGGAATGTATCCGAATAAATATGCTTATGAAAAGCTGCTTCGATGTCTCTGCTTCTCTAGATTGACCATGGAAGCGGTAAAAGTGGTTAAAGACATGGCTGCTCATGACTTCTGGCCTCGTTCAATCAATCACACTTGGTTGATTTATATCTTGTGTGAAGAAAGGAAGTTGAGAGAGGCTCGTGCTTTGTTTGCTATAATGGTTCAATCTGGAAGATCTTTATTGAATTGTACTAAACCGGGTTTGTTGAAAATGCTTAACCAGAATCAACAACTTTAGTTTTTCTTTTCTTTTCTTACAATATATTGTAAAGTGCTTGTAAATGAAATGTAGAATACTGAACTACAATTTTGTTTTTTCCTTTTTATATAAAAATAAAAATAAAAAACAGTTTTGAGTGTGAAGTGTATACGATAGATTCCATGGGTAAAATCTGTATAAAAAGACAGTTTTGAGTGTAAAGTGTGTTTAGATAGATTCCATGTGTAAAATCCAACAACTGTATTCAGTTTGGTCTGCCATTATTCAACAAAAGTGGGAGAAATAGACAGTTCTCTAAAATTTCTCAAATTCAAGCATAGATATTTTTTAATGAAATAGACGTTTCAGTTCTGCAATAGCCTTCACTAATAGGCCTATCCACTAAAATGGATTTTTTCTATTAATTTAAGTTTAACTAATTGTAAACTTCGAATAGCTTTAATGGAAGATATGTGAAATTATTGGAAATTATTCTCTTTTGGTCTACAATTATTGAAAGTTGTTAAAGTGCGAAAATGATGCATGCATGAATAGTTATTGTGTATTTTTTTCTTCTCATATTTTGGTGAAAAATCTATTAATTTAAACCTTCATGAAACACTATTTTGTTACATATTGAAGTTGAAATCTGAAAGACGTACACATACATACATTTATAATTACTATACACACAAAATCATTAGAAATATCAAGGGAAGAAAAAGATTAACAATTATAGAGATATTTAATCTCAAACATCTTTAGCCATGAATAGAACCAAAGTGATTAATCAAAGCCAAAGCATTACTCGTTAAATGACCAATAAACAAAATTCTCCCTCGAACCAAAATCTTAACTTTCCCATTCATGTTATCTCCTTCAAATCCTTCCATACATGTGTTTTCATCTGTCAAAGCCGCACTGACCCAAGTCTGTATATCGCTCATGTACATCTCATAGTTCGAAACACTTAGCCGACACATCTCACCAGTTGATTTCCTAAGCTCCTCCAAAGTGTCACCTAACTCCTCAACGCAGTCTTTCATGGCCGAGACTTCTCTCGGGTTAAGCCGACCATTCGATATACGCACCATCATTGCTGACGTGGCTTTAGCCGAGGCTAATGTGATGTTAAGAGCCGCGTGGGCCATGAGCTTGGGGCTGGTTTGGATAAGGCTGGCTTGAGTTGAAAGTGAGGTGAAACACAGTCTTGGGTATGTTGTGTAAGTACATGATGACTTCACGAACTCTGTGTTTGTTGTTGTTGTTGCTTGGACCGAATGGAGTTTGGTTAAGATTACGGTTATGAGAAGAAATGTGAGGAAGTAATAATTAACTCTAGAAGACTCAGCCATTTTTAATAGATATTTAGAGCTTTATGAGATTCTGATGATGGTATGTTTTGTAGTGTTGTTATGTCATTGGGCTTTATATAGAGAGACGAAATAATTATCTCTAATGAGAAAATCGTATCTTAATACGCAAGTGGCAATGTGATTGCATGAAATGAAGATATTTCACAGGAAAAAATTAAAATAAAATAAAAAAATATCTAACATGTGAAAGCAACACGGAGCGGACACTCATTGTGGGGATATGAATTTGTAGTTCTAAGCCAAACACAATCAATTGTTTGGATTAAGCATTAATGAGATTTGGAATTTATCTATTTGATTGGTTAATATATAGATTGTAGTGGCAATTCGTTGTCTCTTTTATATGCAAATGGAGAGAACGTAGACAAGTTGGATCCTATGTCGCTTGTGATAGAACAACAGTAATTAGCGATAGCCACCAACTTTAGTTATTTTGTAGTTTTACATCTCACGCTATATGGATTTTATAATCGTAACAACGTTCATTTTAAGTTCTGTTTGGAGAAAACGTTTTTTTTTTAACCATATGAGTTCCGGATATCTCAAAAGAATATTTACTGAGGCTTGAATATTTATGTTAATGTTTCATTAGTTTCATCAATTTTATTCTTGTGATGTACTATCTTAGTTTTTTGTTTAAGTCATTTGTTTATACTATTAATCTCCATTTTCCATTATTATGGGTTATTATTGTATTATTGATGGTTTCTCGAATAATGCCAAGTTATTCTCAAATATATGATGGTTAAGTTGGGTAATTCACAACAAGATAAAAATTGTATTGATATGTAATATTTCGTAACAATAACACATATTTCGTCACAAGGTAAAAGTATTGTTACGAAGTTATGATAATTTGTAAATAGTTACAGTAAAAATGTCACAAATGCATATTGGTAACAAAAACGTCACAATATACTTGTGACAAATAAATCTAGTAACAATTGTGTCACAAATCATTATGGATAGAGTCACAATGATTTACAACAAATAAATACGTAACAAAATTGTATGTAAAACGTCAAAAATTATAACTAATATTCATAACTGCAATACAATTGTCACAATAGCTCAAATTTTTTGTAACGATCACATTGGAGTTAGAAAAATTCGAAGAAGCTTATCTCCTTTGGATGTAGACAAAAGCTTTTTTGGGGGATATGGTATATTTATTGTTGTAATAGAAGATGGAGGTGGATTTGAAAACAAACAACCCAAAAGTACTGAAAACAGTTAGAACAACCGTTCTTTTAATCTACATGGCAAACTTCTCAAAAACTAAAGGTTTCTTTAGTTTTTTCTCCTTCGATCTTATCCATCTGTTTAAATTATAAAACAGATTTCGCCGGATATCACTTTTGGAAATATTGATCTTCTCTTGTTTTTTCAACTATTTCAATCATTCGTAAAATATGTTGACAAATTATATGATCTTTTGTTTAACCGAAATATAATTTTTACACCTTGTAACCGCAAATACAAAACACGAATATATTGGTTACAACTTATCATATTAGTTTTGATACTAAAAAAAACTTATCATATAAGTAGAAAACCAAAAAGACAAAGAAAAACTTGTCATATTAGGCACAAGTCGTAAATATGAAACAGAAAAATATAAAATGCTTAATAGTTGTCTTGTAATAAAATGTTGTATTATGAAAAGGTAGAAAAAAGAGAGAAATGAAACTTATGATAAGATTAGAGATGTCGACCACTGAAACGAAATAGTGAACGTGGATGTAAAAGCCAAAAACAATTAAGCTTCTTATCGTCCTTTTTGTATAATAATCAAATCAATGAAGCTGCATGTGGCTCCCGTCATAGCACGATGTAAAGTGTTGAGTTGTATTCTAAAGAAACTTGTGACTCTCTCATTTTCTTGTACCTATAAATAAAATTATTCTTAGTTTTAAGCTTGAATCTAATGTTATAACTCAGTAGTAACACTCAGGGTTAAAATTAGAGTTGGTCTGATTCAATTCTTTCTGCTGGTTTAGGTGTTGAAGCAATCGGGTCCGATTATGCTTGCAAAGAATCTCATCCCAATGTCTGGTTATCAGCTTGGTTTAGAGCTGACAAATTCTCCCGTCTTCTTTTCTGTTTTATAGCGACTCAGTAATATCATCTAAAACTAATTCTCTCTCCACCATTATTATAATTCTAAGCTTCATTTAACCTTAATCTTTCTTTTTGTAGTAAATTGCTGAATTTTCCGTCCCTAAACATAGACATATTCATATTGATTTGTCGAACTGGGTAAAAAAACTCTTAGTGTTCGTTCTTGTTTAATTCTCTGCAATTTTGCTAAATTATGTTTCGATTTCAAGTTCTCATTCGATTAACAAGTATCGATTAATCTAAAATGTGATTGATTAATTCTAGTTTTGTAACAAGTGGTATAAGAGTCTTGTGTTCGAAGTATGATGGTTAATTAGTATGTAATAATCAAAAGGTTTGATGGAGAATCTAACTTTTCATTGTGGACTATTTGTATGCTAGTGTATCTTGGTGTATCAAGCTACAAGGATGTGATCTATGAATTCACATTAACAAAGACAATCACAATTACAAAGACTCCGCAAGTCAAAACAATTCATGATCCATAAAAGATTGCAAGATCAAAAGAAGCCAAAGACATAATATTGTTGAATCTTGGTGATAAAGTCCTTGAACAGGTTAGTAATTTAAATGAGACGCAGAAATATTGGTGTTGTTAAACAATTTGTATATGGAAACTAGTATTCCTAATAGGACCAAAAGGCCTTGCTGATATGTTCACGATCATCGCAGAACTTGGGATTCTTGATATCGTAATACCAGAAGAGACACAAGAAACTCTAAGGTCTCTTCCTCCTAAGTGAAGATGTAAAAATCCGCACTCTTACATACTTTTGATTTTAAGCTCAACAACCATAATTCATTAAAGAAGAATTTTTCTTACAAAAATTCACTCTTTGTGAATAACACCAAAGCATGATCTATTCTATATATACGAACACTCTTTTGAACAAAACATTTTCTTCTCTTCGAAAGTGCTAACCCCAAACTGCTTTCTTCCAAAGCTCTTATATGCAACTTCCTATCAACTCCTTGATTCACGGAGATCTTTTTGTCAGCTCCTTGATTCTCGGAGATCTTCTTGAAGAAATATCTTCGAAAATCTTCTACTCGAATCTTCATCCCTTCTTCTCACGTGTCAAGCACGTGATTGACACCAGTTGATTTCTCCTGACCTTCTGTTGCTTAGCTGCAGCATCTTCGATCTCCTGATCTTATGTTGCTCAGCTTCTCGCATCCTCAATCTCCCCCTTTTTGACTTGATGTGATGCCTAAGTACATGTTGCTGTGATGACCACGAATTCATAACAAAAACTTCCATATATCTTATTAGCTGTTAGTGTTATTAGTGATCTGTTAATCTTTCAGCAAATATCAAATAAGGTCTTGATCAAACCGAAACATTTTAATCCATTACAACTAATGAGGCAGTCTAAGAGTTATGAAATAAATGCCTAGATGGCAAAAAGAAAACGAGCACAAGCACTACAATGCTCCCCCTTTATCTCACACTCCCCCTTAATCGTTCATTTCCTCATCATCGTCATTTTCTCCCCCTGTTTAACAACACATCATGTTAAAAAATAACAGAATATGATCACTTAAGTGTCTAGATGTGAATGTCATACCTTTGGCTAATGCTTCCTTGCACATTTCTACCACCTCCATGCTCAGAGCTAACATCGTTTTTAGAAGCATCTTCTGAGAGTTGGAGGATGATGCAGATATTCTAGTCTTATTCTTCTTTTGTTGTGCGCCAGAAGCAACATTGGCAAAGGCAGACTGAACCTCAGGAGAGACATGATGTTGACTCTCAATCAGCCGAGTGAGCATAGATGGAAACGGAAGAAAGAATTTGGAATTAGTGGCCTTCTTAGATGCTACAATGTTCCAAATCTGATGGAACATAATCATGCCAAGATTAAACGGGATCTTCTGCACCAACTTATACGGTATATACATTCATGCTGCACTCACATATCCATCATTGGTTATAGGAAACCAATTCGTGTTGCAGATTTTCTACAACTGATTGTACATTGGGAGTAGATTACTCTTGCGCACCTGAGATATTTTCTTGAACTGACCCCCTGTGACCACCGATGCAATATCAGCTTCCAGAAAACCATCCAACTTAAATGGATCTGATCGGTCAGTGACATCAGGAGATCCAAATACAACATTGATACTCCTTGCTGAGAGAGTGTAATTGAAGCCTCGTAGTGGTACATTCCAACAGTCACTGTTTTAATTCTCAAATGGCATATTTGCCCAGAATTCTGAGAGAGTTTCATATCAAATTCCACAACTTTATCAACAGATTCCATTAAACCAGCATCTCTCACAATTCGTTCCAACATGAGTTCATTTTTTTCAAATTCATAGGCATGTTCCAAGATAAACCTATCATCAGCAGCAGAGTACAGTTGATACATGAATGATGCTTGAGATGTCACCAAGACCGATGGGTCTTTGGGAGAACACGCGTTTTTCTCAGTCTTGATCACATGCCGACTCTTTCGTGGACCAGGAGTGGCTATCGAAACGCTCCGTCTTTTGCGCTGACCAAATCTGAGGGTTGTCGAGCAGCCAGTGATTTCTACCTCAGACTATGTATCTTGAGTCGGAGCCATATCACCAAGATCTCCCATTAGATTTTCCCACTCTAGTGGTTTTATGTGGCGAATGCTGCGACACCTCCTTGTTCGCGATAGGTTTTGATTCCTCGATTAGAGACTTGAGAGAATCTGCAGTTGGTTGAATCACCAGGGGTCGATTGAAAACTAAGCGACGCTCTGTATTTGACACATACTCGATCATGGTCTCAAGACTGTAACCCTTGCACTCCATTTTTTTTTTGTGATGGTGATTTTTTTTTCTTTGAGAGGAATAATTAATCCGGTGATGAAATCACGCTTCTTGGAGACAGCGACATGACCTTTCGAATTCACACGCAATAATGCCTTTTGCAATTAGTCTTATGACTGATTGATTTGACACAGGTTCATTGCATGCCTCCAGATTGGCGTGACCTAATTCAATGAACTTGCAAAAACCCAATACAAAAATACTTGCCTAATTTTTTTAAAAAAATTGGCTCATTAGTGGCCTGTTAGTGAACTCAATACGAATCTCACTCAACCAATTAACACTCTGTCAAAGTAATACAACCATGTGAGTGACCCAGGCTAACAATCAATCTTGTAAACATTACTTAATTAAGACAATTTTCATCAAATTTCCACCTTAAACTTATCAAGTAGTTATTTACTGACCTTTCGCAACAACCATACCTCTGCGAAATACAACGTGCATCTTGACATTTTATTCATACAGCCAGGTATGAGACACAATAGCTAGTTCACATTGTCATGCCTTTATCAACATATGTGTTCCTATAGTCTGAGAATTAATCATTTGATTTAGGCAGCTGGAATTTCCTTTGGAGAGACTATTACTTGGAAGCCTTTATATATATATATATATATATATATATATATATATATACCACGAAATTGAGTCATTTATATGCAGAGTATCACTTGACTTCTCATCTCTTGTATATCAGCTCTCCTCAGCTCTTTGACCTCCCTCATCATAGTCTTAACTTACAACATAAGGTACTCCTTATGTGACGGCATGACAAACAGTTGTTTTCTACTTTAATCAATCACGCATGATGTCTATTTCTTTTGTTCAGATGCACGCTACACTCCTTCAAAATAAGGTTCCTGTTTCCAATCATTTTTCATCCTCGAACAACACGTATTATTCACATATTCCAATAGCAGTTCTTAATTCAACAAAGCGATTAAAAGCAAGTGGTTTAGTGAATAAATCTGCCAATTGATTCTCTGTGTTCACATGATTGATTATTATCAGTTTCTCCTCAACAAGTTCATGAATAAAATGATGCCTAGTATCTATATGTTTTGTCCATGAATGTTGAACAAGATTCTTAGCAATACATATAGCACTTTGATTACCGCAGTACACAAGTAAAGAGTCAGACTTAATACCGTAATCAGCAGACATTTGTTTCATCCATAACAGTTGTGTACAGCAGATGCCCATTGCAATGTATTCTGCTTCGGCTGTTGAGAGTGATACACAGTTCTGTTTCTTGCTCAACCAAGCAATTAGATTATTCCCCATGAAGAAACAACCACCACTGGTACTCTTTCGATCATCTAATGACCCAGCCCAATCAGCATCACAATAACCTGTCAACTCACATGTAGTGTCACAAGTGTAATGAATTCTCAGATTCCGAGTCCCAATCACATACTTCAACACACGCTTAGCTGCTTGTAAGTGACTTTCCTTAGGGTTAACTTGATATCGAGCACATACTCCCACTGAAAACTAATATCAGGTCTGCTCGCGGTTAGGTACAACAACACCCCAATCAGACTCATGTAAGTTGTTGCATCTACAGGTTTACCACCATCATCTCTAGACAGTTTCTCGCTAATTCCCATTGGAACTTTTGCAGCTTTACTAGTTTGCATACCAAAACGCTGTATCAGATTTTTAGCGTAGGTGCTTTGATTCACAAAAATTCCATCCTCAGTTTGCTTTACTTGAAGGCCGAGAAAATACCTAAGTTCACCATTCATGCTCATTTCAAATTCTCTAGTCATGACATCAACAAACTTGTTCACCATTCCTTGACTTGTTGATTCGAAAATGATATCATCCACATAAATTTGAACAACGATGAAGCCCTCCTGATTGTTTAGAGTAAACAAAGTTTTATCCACACTTCCCCTCTCATATCCATTCTTAATCAAGAATGTTGCCAATTGCTCATACCATGCTCTTGGTGCTTGCTTCAAGCCATACAATGCTTTGTTCAGCTTGTACACATAATCAGGATGATGTGGATCTTCAAATCCTTTGGGCTGCTCCACGTACACTTCTTCTTCTAAATAACCATTTAGGAAAGCACTCTTGACGTCCATCTGAAACAACTTGAAATTTTGTGTTGCATGTCATACCAAACAGTAGTCTGATAGACTCTAATCGGTATCTTCGGCTCAGTTTCTCTTGTGTAGAGGAATAGTTTGCTTCTTGTCGGTTTCCCCAAAATTTGTTCGAGATTTTTGTTTGTGAAGGGTTCTATCATAGTATTAAAAAGGTCGTCTGAATTTCTGTTTCGGCTTGTCCTTTTGGGAGAAGTGAGTTTTGTTCTCGCCGGTTTAGTTTCTTATTCTTCTGTATTGAGGTACATTTGTTCGCGATATAAAGTTTATCATCTGTTCGAATTTGTGATGTTTGGTGGTGGTTTCAGTTCTTTGGAATCCAGGTAATTTTTTATTTTCTTTATGTATGGTCTTTGTTACGTCTTATCGAGATTTCTTTTATTTTTAAGAAATTTTTTTCTTGTTTGGGCTATGATTTTTGGAGATATATTTGTGTTTTACTGTATTCTACTAGTTGTGTATGTTATATAGCTAATAATACAAATATTTTAAGTGAGAAAAGATATATATATATATATATACTAATATATCTACATAAGTGTCTAGTAATATACTGACATACATATACGTGTAACGTGTATGTACGTATTATCGTAAATTTAATTGGTAGAGAATCAAAGCCATTACAAAAATAATTTATGGACCAGAGCGAAGCAGTTACAAGATATGTGTACACTGCATTTGAATAATAAAATCTTACAGACATCCCACGTGGTTCGAAAACAAGAATTCAAATAAATTCTGACATCGATCTCAATCTCATATATTCTTTGTAATTTGTTTTCGTTAGTTTTGTTATACATTTAAAAAATTTCAAAACAGTAATGTTTCCAGACAGTAATTATTCACAAGCAAACATAAGTCGAAGGCCAAACACCATATAATTCACATCAAAATGTGTGCCTTATTTTCTATGTTTCTCCTCTTCGTTTGAGAAAAAGTTAGAAGTAAGAACATGAAAATGTGTGCCCAACTTGCGACATGAAAACTAATCTGCCAACTTGTCCGGATATTAATATCGAATATACTAAGACTTTAAGGATATTAACTGTATTACTCCACTATTTGTTTTAGGCAATTCAATTAAACAAACACACTTTTAAATCATAAAGTAATTTATAGCTAAATTTCACATACATTCGCTTTTATAAAACAACCAAACTAACCATATTTGAACGATATATTACATTAAACTCATACCTTTTTGTTTACGAATTCTTCAAATTCGTAGCTAGACATTTCATTATCTATATTACATATAATTTCATAGGACAAAATATTATTCGTACATTTTAATTCTTAATTAGTACTTTTTAGCATAAGCATTAATCAAAGACAAAGCGTTGCTGGTTTCATGGCCCACGTTGACGATTCTAGCCCGAACCGACTTCTTAATCCGCCCATCCATGACCCGACCGGAGAACCCATCGGAGCAAGTGTTCTCATCAGTCAAAGCTGCACTAGTCCAAGTCTGAGCATTACTCATATGAAACGAAAACTGTTCTTGACCTTTGGCAGTCCCACACAGCTTCAATTCCTGAACCGACTTGTTTAAACGGTCAACGGTATCATTGATCTCCTCAACACAATCCTTAATGGCTTCGACTTCACGGTTCTTAAGACCCTTCATACGTATCAAACGTGAGACAAAGAGCTTCGTGGTTTGGGCTCGGCTAATTGTTACAGCTAGAGCAGTCTCAGCTAGGCGTTTGTGGCTTGTTTGGATGTCATTTGCGTAGGCTGAGAGTGAGTGGATGCATACGGCTGGGAAAGAGGTGGTTTTGCAAGAAGATTGAATGAAGTTTATAGCATTTTTGGAAGCTCCGGCCGCCGTGGCCGCCGTGAGCTCCGATGAGAGGAGGTAGGAGATTGAGAGGATTAGGAAGATATATTGTTTTGCCATTGGTGTTTTTTAGTGAGGGAGGGAAAGTGCGTACAATTGTTTTTAGTGTTGGAGAGATAAATAATTGAGAGTGTGTGGAGAGGAAAGAGTTGGGGACTTGATTATTTATAGTTGGTATATTTTTATTTAAGGTTTAGTATTGGTAACATGCGGTGGAATATTGAAATATTATTAATTTATTTATGTTACTTATTAGGTTGATTATTGAAAAATAACTGGAAACGGAAAAATAATATTAGACTTTTACAATACAGAGATGTGTTCTTTTGGTTAAATTAATCAAATCTAATTTGAAACCCAAGGCCATTAGTTTGGTTTCTGAGCTTGCGATTGTGAAGATAAATTTAATACGTTTAGAGCCGAAGTCCATGGTAATGAAACATTTGAATGGGATTTTCAAATTTGGGGTTTCCAAACTTTTTTTTTCCAAATATACATATAGTTATATTTTGTAAAATTTAGTACAAAATGTTATGAAAAAGAAAAAAATCACAAAAGATAAAGTCTATATGGATATTAGTTATTAGGTGGGCTCCTAAAATTTTGAAAATGAATATTTAACAAATTTGATTAAAGGAAAAAATATATAGTTTTTTTTAAAGTAAAATCTTTTTTCTTTTTTTTCTCTTTCTTTCTGACGTTATAAACGCCTTCAAACTGCAAAAAAAATCTACATTATTAAGAAACAAGAGTTTTCTTCAGGTAAAACTTTTTTGTTTGTATAAATATTATCTATGATTAACTTGTGTATATAATTATTAAATGTTTAATACTCTCTACGAAAATATGAGTTTACTAAGAATATATCCAGCTGGAACTAAGAAAAGAGAAAATACTTGAAGAATATCAATCTGGTTCTCTTTTCAAGTATTTTGAGAAATCTTAATCTTTTAGTTTTAGGACGGATGGTGTTGATGAAATTGAAGATGAAATAAAACATCATGTATAAGGACATTGAGGAAATTAAAGAAATTGTGAAACCTAAATATTTTTGCAGTTTTTTTTTTAAGATATATTAAGAAACCTAAATTTTCAATTAGATGAAATTGAAGAATTAGATGGAATAAATCACAATCTGTTTGAAGACATCATGCACTAAAATAGATATTGATGGAAATGATTTATTCCAAATCATTTAAAGAAGACTGTATAAATATTTGTTTTTTAAGAGATTCAAGGAGTGTTATCCTAATGTATGGATTGCATATAGGATAATGCTCACCATTCCGGTTTTAGTTATTTCAGCTGAAAGAAGTTTTTCAAAGTTGAAGTTGATAAAGTCTTACCTACGATCGACTATGTCACATAAACGACTAATTGGATTGGTTATGTAATCGATAGAAAAAACATGATTAAAATTCTTGATTATGCAACATTGATAAATGGTTTTGTAGAGAAAAATGCAAGAAATGTTATTTTTCAAAAGCCTAGTTGTTAATTTTTTTTTGTTATGATACTATTTTTTTCTAATATGAAGTTTACTTATTTTCAATTCTTTCTATATTATTATTTCAAGTTTTTTGAATGTGGTTCTATAAAATTTAGGTCCGATTATGTATATATTACACTAGGGATCGACATATAAACCGGAACCAAAGAACCGAACCGAACCGAACTGAAAATTCGGTTCTGGTTCTGGGTCGGTTTCCAAAAATTAATCAGTTGGTTCTATAATTTAAATAACTTTGGTTCTCGGTTAGGAACCGAATCGAACCGAGAACCGAAGGTAGAACCAAAACTAATTTATTAATTGAATTATACTACTCCTAAGACTAGTTAAGAACGAAGAACCGAACCAAACCGAACCACACAAAAATTTGGTTCCGGTTGGTTGTGTACACAATATTTTGTAACAAAATGGTTATTTTAATTTTTTTTGGTTGTTTTGGTTAAAAATAATTATTTGGAATCGGATCGATTGAGAACCAAAATAATTTTGGTTCTTTTTCGGTTCCAATTTCAAGTATCTATTTGGAACCTGAAATTGAAATCAAAAACTTTTTATGATGAAAAAAATACATCATGATTGAAGAACATATATCTGAACCAGTAAAAGAGAATATATATCAGAAATGGTTTAGCCGATACATAAAGCAAAGTCTACCGATTTAATGTCTTAGTAAAAGCCAAAAATACAAGACCTCGAATAAATATTTGGAGTACGGACAAGAAGCAATTAGATAATTTGATTTTCTATAATTTTTTGGTTAATGGGTCTAGTGGTATTTAATCTCATTTGTGGGATTCGAGTTTAAGTGTCTAAAATATTTATAAAAAAATATTACCACGATAAAAATTTAAATTTTCATTATAAAATATCTTATGTATCATTAAAAAATAGATTATTCAGTTAGTTTGTTATTAATTTAACTAAATGAGAGATAATAAATTTATATTTAAATGATTTAAAATATAAATTAGATTTTATCGATTCAATATTTATTAGCTGACAAAAAAATATCTTATTTATCTTCAGTCTTATTCACTCGTTCAAGTTTGTATTTTTTCTTTTCTCTCCTACAAAAATCAAGAAAGGGTCCACACTCGACGTCGGTCCAGATCATAAGGTGAAATATCAATGCATATAATATTAAAATATAATCGGATACGAATAGAGATAGGCATTTGTCGTTTTATTCGAATTGAGAAGGAAACAGAAAGATGGAGAAAGAAATCGCACCAATCAAGCCGTAATATGATGCGTAGTATTAGATTTAGACATTAATATATTGTCAAAAAGAACACCACCTAGATACGCCCATTAATAACTCATCCAATCAAATGACATTAATGTTCAAATAAATATTAGGTCATAAACAAAGCCACCCAGCCAAGCATCTCACCAAATAGCCATGTAATCGCTGATACTGATACTTAATTTGTAATTCACAAAAATGAGTTCTTAAGTATTGATGAATATTTGATTTTTGAAACAATAATTCTATTTTAAAAATAACTTTGTTCAGGAGGTGATTTCTTCTCTTGTATACTCTGATTACATAAAACTTGGAATGTAAATGTAAAAGTACAGTGACTTAGTTGTTTTGTGGTCACTAGCAATTGCAATTAGTGGTTGCGACTATCAACCGTGATAAAAAATTTGATTATTTATTTGTTTGATAGTCGATACGACTAATATTATTTATTACACAGTCGCAGCGGCTTGTGACATTCTTTTTCTAATTAACTTTTTTATAAAATATTTATTATAAAAATTATATATAATTTATAAAAATGGAAAAAACAATTTCTGTTAATTTAAATTATAAAATACAGATTTTTGTTTAGCAAAAATATTCAAATCTTTTTATGAAAATTAAATAACTATTACCATATTCATATATTATTTACCAAAAATATATTGATACACAATTAAAATTATCTTTTGCAAATTTATATTTTCTTTTTAATATTAGTAAATTTTGTTTTCTTATATATATATATTAATTTTATATTAATTATAATTATTATATTTTTTATATTATTTTATAGTTATTATTTTCAATTTTTTAATCTAAATTAAATTTTAATTAATTAATTTCTTAGTTGGTAGTGTTGTTGTTTCGTGGTCGTTGGTCGCTAGCGACGCTGAATTTTTTAGCTGACTTAAAGTTTTAATTGCTAGTTGTTGTGACTGGGTGATGTAATAATAGATTTTAATTAGTATATTATTGTATATATAATAAAAGAAAATGAGAAGGTATGTAAAGTAAGAAGTTTAGAAAGTGAAAGGGGAGAGTATAGTGGTTTGTTAAAAGCATACCGACATAACTAAACTGTTGTTTCCATACAAATCATTAATACTCACAATGGTGAAAGGACATCAGAAGAATCAAAGGTTTAAAGGTAACTTCATTACGTGTGTGTGTTTTTGGACACGATTCTTACCATTTACATCCTTAGAGCAGTTAGCCTCTGTGTGGATTTTACTACCGACATATAGCTTTTGTACTAAAAATATCTCGTTGAAGTCGCGAACTTGTAATTATTGTATGAGTGGGTCATTTACTGTCGTACATAGAATTAAAGCTTTGGTCCAATAGCAAGTTGGGATATAATAATAGAGAAAAGAGGAGGATCGAATCGATCATGAAAATAAGAAATCCCACAAATAAGGAACAAAAGTAGTCGGCATGTGAACGTGATCCATACTGAGTCTAAATACCACTGTCGGAAAAAAGGAGTGGGAAAACATATCAATGGAAATCAATGAATTTCCATTCAATATAAGTCTTTCTTACATAGTATTTATATACTTTTATACTACATATTATTAACGAAAATTCAATCAAAGTAGGTGTGATAAACAAGGTAAGCAACAAAAGACATTGAAAAATCGGTTAAATTAATAGAGAATGTTTTCGTCTTGTTACAAATATTGGACAGAGCTGCACATGCCACAAATGACAGAAATATTTGAAAAATAGAATATGTCAAAGAACTTGCAAAATCTTCATGAACAGAACCTCAATAGTTAAACCTTAAGGAAGAGTATATAAAGCCGTTTACATTTTTAAGAAGAAAATTTTATACTGTATAAATTTTGCGAAACAGACACGCTTGTAGCAAAATGATTAAAGCAAACACAACAATAATTACTACTAGGCCTCGGCATAATATCCAAATCCCGAACCCGAACTCAAACTCGATCTAAAATACCCGAACCTGAACCAAAGCGAAATCTATAAAATACCCGAACGGGTTTTACATTATAAAAGTACGGGTACCCGAACCCGATTGGATAAAACCCAAAACCTGAACGGATATCCGAAATACCCAAAACATATAATATATTTACACAAATATTTATATATATATATATATATATATATTTATAGTTACACAAATATTAAAAATTCTAATTACAAATCTAAAAAACTAATCAATTTATAATCAATATGACATTATAAAACTAAAATCAAATTTTTTAATAAGTTATGATTTTTAAAACTTTTTTAAAAAAATTATTTTGATTAAAAATTAGTTGAAAAAATTTGATAACCCGAACCCGAACCGAAATTTTATACCCGAACTCGACCCAAACCCGTGAAAATACTCGAACGAGTCTTATGTAAATAAACCCGAAATATCTGAAACCCGAAAAACTCGACCCGATCGGGTCCGACTACCCAAATACCCAGGCCTAATTACTAGTATCCGGTCTCTTTATTGTTCAATAACTTAAACTTGAATCGTGACACATCCACAATGATCCACAAAATCGTAGCATTTATTATAGTTATGGGCTATGTTCTGGTTCCGAACCGTGTGTTGCAAACTAAGGTCCAAAATCATTACTGTGGCCCAAGATCACTCCGAAAAGCCCGATGTCTAAAAAGATCTCGAGGTTTATGTTTAACGATCTCGAGGTTTCCTTAAGTGTAAGGTCAGTTTTGTATTTTAATCAATTTTTAAGTAAGACCACCTTCAACGGTGGTTTTTAAGAAAATTTCTTAACAATAAATAAATTAAAAAAATTATAAACATGAGAAAAGATATTAGGGTTCTTAAACAAAATAATTAAGAATATATGGTTTTTAAATAAGATATTCATTTTATACATGTCATATTTTTATTGTACATAATTTTTTAAAAATAAAAATTAAATTATAACAAAAATATATTAGTATTTTATCAGTTAGAAACTCTTAATAAACTCTTAAATATTTACAATTTTTTTTTAAAAACTCCATGCATTTAGTCTTTGTTTATTATTCGAAAGATGCTTTATCTAATAGTCTTAGTTTTCAGCTAAGGCTATGAACAATGTTGATAAACTAATTTAACTTTATGGTTGATTTGTTGTATAAGTTGAAAGAAACCAAGAAAACAAGAAGATTTACAAGTTCCCAAGATCAAAGAGACCTTGGTACATCTTGGAGAACTTTAACCAGTTCTCAAGGTTTATAATGAAGATAAGAGGTTCAGGTTACAAAGATCCAAGAACAAAAGCTCAACACTCACTGACAACCCCAAGAGAAAATGAAGAAGAAAATGAAACCCCAAGTAAGTCTCTCTCACACTCTTTTACCCGATTTCACTCATCACTTCCTCTTAAGTACAACCAAATAATATCTTATGTAAGCAAAGTACTCATGACTTGACTTCAACCTCCTCTGTCTCCATCTTGAACCTGACATTTGACTATCTTAATGCAGGAAGTAGAAGACTGCAAAGCACAGCCCAAGACTTCACCAAAAATAGCAAACATAAGCCCATTGTCGTTTGTCTTCATGGCCCAAAAATGAGCAGACTCCAGATGGGCCTCGACCGGCCCAAGCTTCACAGTTTTGGCTCACCAGACTGTGGCCCAATCACTACCACGACAATCTCCATCTTGATTAGGTCACAGTCTCGATTCACTAGAAGACTCTTCCTCTTCCAGTCCTTTCCGGCGATTCTCTTTCTTGCCGGAAACCCTAGCTCTCTTCTTCCTTTCCTGAGCTAGTGGTGGTGCGCAAGCACCTTCAAATCTCTTAACCCCTCCTGAAATTTCTTTACCGGTAATGACTTTGTTAATAAGTCTGCCGGATTTTTCTTCGTATTCACCTTAGAGACTTTTAGAGTTCCTTGTTCGATTTCATCTGTGATGAAATGAAATTGGTTGTCGATATGCTTTGTACGCTCGTGGTGCACACTGTTCTTCGCCACACAAATCACACTCTGCGAATCACAGAAGATTTCAACCTGACCCTGCTCAAAGCCTAGTTCGGTGACGATTCGTTTCAACCACAAAGCTTCTTTGGCGGCTTCAGCAAGAGCCATATACTCCGCTTCAGTCGTCGACAGAGCTACAACCTGCTCAAGACCAGATCTCCAACTGACCGTGTTCTCCCCCACTTGAAAAATATATCCGGTAATCGACCTTCTCCTATCTAGATTTGAGGCATAATCACTATCACAATAACCTCTAACTTTCAATTCTTTCGGTTTTGTGAAAGTCAAGCTTAACTCTGTTGTGTTCTTAATGTATCGCAGGATCCACTTCACGGCTGACCAGTGCTCTTTACTCGGACAACTCATGAATCGGCTCACAAGACCCACTTCATGCGCTATATCTGGCCTTGATCCAACCATGGAGTACATTAGACTCCCCACATCGTTTGCATAAGGTATATTTTCCATCTCAACTTCAACTTCTTCTCTTTGATTTACCTTTGTACTAGATAGCTTAAAGTGTGTACCCATAGGAGTCAATACTGATCTTGAGTCTACCATATTGAAATTCCTTAGGACCTTTTCCAAGTACTCTTGCTGTGATAGTTGAATAATGCCTTTTGTTCTGTCTCTTGTGATGTCGATTCTTAGAATCCTTCTTGCATTACCTAGATCCTTCATCTCGAATTCACTACTCAGAACCATCTTCAGACTTGAAATCTCATTCATGTCTTTTGCTGCAATTAACATGTCGTCTACATATAGAAGCAAGTAGATGTAATTTTGTCTGTTTAGGCACTTGTAGTGGACACAAGGATCTGACTTGCTTCTGATATACTTTAGAGATTTCATGAAACTGTCAAAAAGCAAGTTCCATTGCCTAGGAGCTTGCTTCAACCCGTACAGAGACTTCTTAAGTAGACAAACCTGATCCTCATTACTCAAAACCTTCTGGTTGTTCCATATAGATCTCTTCGTTTAGATTTCCATGTAGAAAACCTGTTTTAACATCCAGCTGTTCCGATTCTAGATCCAAATAAACTACCATAGAAAGCACAAGCCTAATTGTTATGTGTTTAACAATTGGGGCAAATACTTCATGATAATCGATTCCCTCTACCTGTGAAAAACCTTTTGCAACAACTCTTGCTTTATATCTTGGTTTTTCTGTTTCAGGAATTCCAGATTTCAATTTGAAGATCCACTTGCAGTCGATGACTCTCTTGTCCTTTGGTCTTGGTACCAGAATCCAGATATGATTCTTATTCATAGATTCCATCTCATCTTTAATAGTTGCATTCCACTTTTCTATGTCTTTGCTGTTCATAGCTTCACTGTAGTTCTGAGGTTCTTCGAGATTCATAACCTGTGACATAGTCAGAGCATACATAGCAACATCTCAATGATCATATCTTCTTGGTGCTCGTATATTTGATCTTCTTTTTCTATCTTTGGCAAGTAGATAATTTTCAAGTTCATCTCTTTCTGTTTCAGATTCTGCTGTGACTCCATCTTGATATGAAGTTCTAGTAGAACTCTGAGGAGAAGACGCTTGAAACTTAGAAGTATCACCATCTTTCACATCATCAGGTATATGAAAAGTGACCCTTTTCTTTGCTTTCATCAATACATCATTGTCATCTGCCTCAGTCAGTTTTCCTATATCCCTATATAGGATGTCTTCTCTAAATAACACGTCTTTACTTACAATGCATTTACTGTCATCACAACTCCAAATCATGTAACCCTTTACCCCTTGAGGGTAGCCCATGAATACCCCTTTTTTTTTCCCTTGGTTTCAACTTCCCTTGATTAACATAATAGTAGACCAAACAACCAAATATTTTCATATGATTTAATTCGATCTTTCTTTCTGACCATAACTCTTCAGGTATTTGAAAATCCAAAGGAGTTGATGGAGTCTTGTTCATGGTGTATACCACAGTGGAAGAAGCCTCTGCCCAGAACTGCTCTCCAAGTCCAGTTTCACTAAGTAAGCTACTAACCCTCTCAAGTATAGACCGATTTAACCTCTCTGCTACACCGTTTTGCTGGGGTGTATATGGGCAAGTTTTGTGCCTTATAATCCCTTTTTGTTTGCAGTAGTCATCAAATATTGTATTGCAATACTCTAGCCCATTATCTGTCCTTAGAACTTTGAGTCGTTTGCCACTTTGATGTTCAACTAGTGCTAACCATTCCACAAATTTTGTGTAGGCTTCATCTTTGGTTTTCAAGAAATAAATCCAGGTTTTCCTTGAATAATCATCTACGAAGGAAATATAGTACCTGCATTTTCCCCAGCTGGGAGTTATGTTTGGAGAGCCC
>JAKUCM010003047.1:0-60597 GCA_023374145.1 Lepidium sativum
GACTTAACGAGGTACTCTTCTTTTTCTAGCAGTTTTGCTCTTTTAGTTGACTTGGAAATTTATAAAATGAATATTTTGGATTAGTCGACAATCGACTTTGAAGTTGTGATGATCAATGAATAGTGAGTAACAATGGATTTGTGCAGGAAGAGTGGAGAGTCCAAATGTCACCGATAAAATTTCTCTTCCTCACTGCATGGCCAGTGGTGGTCATGAGGATTAGATGCAAGTCCAACGGTCAAGATTACCCTACGGACATACCTCTAGACACAACTAAAGTTCTTGAGCTCAACATGGTAATATCACCACATGAATCACAAAGTTCACAACTCAGATTACTGTTTATATAACCTTTTAATTCTGGCATTACAGACGAAATGGGAGCTTCAAGGGCTCGACAGAGTAATGAAACCTTCTGATTTCACTCTTGGAGTCGAAGGCACATTGTATCCAGACCGAAGAGGAAGACATACTAGGCTTAAAGGGCGACTAGAAACAAGCATTAGCTTCGTGCTTCCTTCAGTACTCGCGCTTGTACCCGAAGATGTTAGACGGAACATGGCCAATGCGGTTAGAAACTGTTTCACATATATACACGTTTGCAAACTCATGATGCTTCCTTCTGGTTTGGCACATGATCATATGTTTGATTATCCCTTTTCAGATTTTGACTGGTTTGGTGGAGAGCATGGAGCATAAGGTTATGGAGAGCTTGCTTGCTGATTATAGCAAATTCAAATATGAAAGAAAAACACACAACTAGTTGTAATCTCAATGTTTAAACCATGTATAGTTCCAAATTCAATATATGACCAATAGATGCAATATATAAGCCTCGATTCTTACTTGATGTAGTCAAATTAATAACAGAAATGTGGCAAAGACATAACTTTTCACACAGAAAAAAGAAAAGAGGATAAATAAAAGTTTCACAAACGAACACAGGAGTTGTTTTCTGATTTGGTTGGATTTAGTTACAGAGATTTACTTGGTGAGTTTGAAGTACAAGATGAGGATAATAGCGGCAATCAAAGCGGTGATAATTAATCCAATGGTCCATTTGTTCTTGTTCATCCTCCTCGTCATACCTGTCAAGATCTTCTTGCTCTTTCCGACGTTATCGTCTACACCGTGAAGCTGTTACAGGATTAAACCGATACCAGTCATATAATAGGTGATAAACCTGAACTTAAGGAGCATAGCAGAGAGGAAATACCGTGTCATGGGCGCGTAGGAGAGATTGTCTCTGACTGTGCAAGTCTTGGAGGATTGAAACGCCAATGTCCTCAGTCTCCATCATTGTTCTACGACTGTCCTTGACTCTGTCTGTAGTTCGAGCCCAAACGCTCAGTTGACATCATCAATCTTGACCTTTGATCAGCTGAAGCCTGACCTCAACGGCATATCAATAATAAGAAATCAGAGTTGTGTTCTATGATTGAAGATCAATATGAGATTAGATTGAACAATAACACTTAAAAATCTTTACATACCGTCTTTGTGTCGGCCATACCAGCTTCCAGTAACTCATCTCGAGCAGCAGCATTCAAGTTTCCAGATGTGATTCTCTTTAGTTCAGTTTTGAAATTGTTTAGATCAGACTTGAATTCTCTTAATTTGACAAGAAGGCTGGACTTGATAGATGGAGGAAGGCTCCTTGCCTCAAGGTCCATTTTCCTAATCTGGTTGAGAAAAATATACAAGAAAAAGCAGACACCATCGTCAAAATGCAGATGGACAGTAGAGAAACTCTTAAATTCCATTTAAGTTACGTCTATCACATACCAATGCCTCTGCATTGTCGAGGCCAGATTTTATTTCAGACAGCTTCTGCTTCTTCTGTTCTGCATATTAGTAAGTGTTCATCATTCATCCTAAACTATGCAATAAACGACAAAACATATTAACCTAAGGAATTAAGAAAACAGTGATTATGATCAAAAACTACTAATCACAAGCTGTCTTCTCTATTTTCAACCAAATAAAGCACATTATAATGTCCTTACAACTAATGAAGGAGACAAAAGGTTTGAAGTAATTAGAGGATCTAATACAAATAGTACTCTGCTTCAAACACAAATAAAACTGTAACTACTTCGCTCATTCTTACATTCACAAGCTAAACCAGTAGGTTGGTTGAAATCAAAGTTTCCTTTTACTACAATTCTCCAAAGAACCTAAGGCAACAGTGCCTGTGAGGAGAAAATGCCATGCCTTAGCAAAGATTCAGGATTATCAATTTACCTCCATCAAGCGCAACAACTGAGGAACACTTCTTCGAAAGATTAGCCGAGAGCTCACAATATTGGCGCTCGTATCCGTTAAAAACCTCACTCATTGTTCCAAATGAATACTACAAGGAACTCTGCAGAATCAGCAACAGAATAATAATGATGAAACGCCATGGATATGTATAACATAGATGAACAGAAACATATAAAATTTTCTATTCTTCCGTAACCCAAAGTAAACGTGATTCAATTGAGATATCAAATTACATTAAAATCAGAAACTTCGAGGGCAAATTCAACAGCCCAAAACCATCAACTAGACTATGTTAGTAAAATTATTCAGAGATCTAAAAGAGAAAACTATTATGGATGATTGCTATCTAAAATAATCTAAAATATCGTAGATTCCGAATTAGATCACGATACAGGGAAAAAAAAAAACACATTTCAACACGAGGTTTAGGTGAAAAGGAGAAAAAATAGCAAAAAAAGTGACGAATAATTGACAATACTGCTACGTGATCGAAAGAAGATGAAAGAGTTAACCGGAGCAGAAGACAACTCAAGCGCAGAATTTAGGATCGAAACTAGAAACTACAATTCAAAATCAGGAAAGAGAGATTAGGCGAGAAATAGACAAAAGCAAATTGATACATGAGATACGACCGTGAAAGGAGAAATACGGCAGAGTCGGAAAATCGATCGGAAGAGATCCGGCGAAGACAATTGTGGAAGACGGCGATGAATTGATTTGATGATATGCGTATTGTATTATTGTTGAAACATATGTTCGACGGTTGAGTAATTATATCCTACATCTACAACAACTTTATTATGGTACACCACCTTTCCTTTATCGCTTTTATCACTTCTTCAAATTATTTTTCGGTTTACTCCTAACAAATTCCTAACCGCCTCAAAATATACTTTGAATTAAACCCATAACTTCAACGTGACATTTCGTAAAAGATAAAAACCTCAAAAGCTTTAAACTCGAGAGTATTATAATCCCCTGCCCATATTAAAACAATAAGCTATACTACAAAAAAATTTCGATATTTTTGAATATCATCTTTCTTCTGTATAAAACAAATTTTTCTCTAATTCACCACCGTCTCAAGCCTCATTTTCCGGTACCGGAGAATCCTCAGGCTTTGCATTTCGTCTCTGAAACAGATCAAGCTCTTCTTGAGGGAAAACTTCAGATTGCAGAGAAGGAGAAATCTTCTTTACGTGAAGCCACGTAAGCTGCCAGAAACTGTCACTTCCGATATCATCACCAGGTAACAAAACTCCAGTTGTTTTCATTACCAGCAATGTGTTCTTCAGCAGTTCTGGTATGAGTTCGTGGATCTTTTCGCTGCGTTTTCCTCTGAATTTGGTTGACATGTATGTCTCGAGACGGTCCAAGACACCAAGCCAGAGTCTGCAGAATGATGGTTGCTGTGAGATGTCTTGAAGAGACTGTAAAAATCCTTTTGTCATGAGCTTTGTGGCAAGAACAAGTGTTTCTTCGACTGTTTTCTTAAAATTCTTCTTTGAATTCTCGATTGAAAAAGCGATCAATTCATCTAGCAGTGGGAAGATTGCAGAATCGAAGCATTGGAACCATAGAGGTTGTGGTAACATGATTCCATCTGCACCGGCTATAGATCTGTGCATCATTAAAATGGCGTGGTTTCTCACTTGGTCGCGTTGATCAAGACAAACTCTTTTGAGGTTGTTAACAAGTCTGAGCCACATTTCTCCAATGTCTTGGCTTAGTTTCATCATAGCGTCATCTTCTCCAACCGAGCTTTTAGCCTCTTGAGACCATCTTGTAAGACAAAACACAGAATTTGACATGATGTCAATCGCTGAAATAGACCGCTCAATTTCGCCAACTCTGGATTCAGCAAACTGCCTAGCTGCATCCAAACAAAGAATGTAGTTTGATGGTAACAAGTGAGCTCCTTCTGACATTATAAATCGGAGGGCTTCAAATCCAGCATCAGAAGCTTCTGGATGACGAGCTGTGATTGATAGCAGAGATATAATCGTTCGCCAACCCATATGAGATCTAACGTGAGATGCATTCGATTTTACAAGGCGGGCCACTTCTTGGGTAATGGGTTCACAATATGCATCAGCCACTCTTGCATCAAGCTTGAGAACCAGTTGAAGTGACTTCAGAAGTTCATCTGTTAGGTTTTCCTTGTAAGGTAATAATCTCTGGCAAATCTTCAAGACACCAAAAACAGCTTTTTCGACAAGCGGGCATGGTGTTGATGTTGATTGAACTATACCTGAGATATGCTCATAAACAGTTTGCCAGATCAGTAAGATTCTGTCTCGGTTGTTCAGAGTTACTGCAATCAGAAGCTCCAGGCAAAAGACTGCACTAGCTTCATCTTTCTCGGCTGCTTTTATTAGAGCGTTAACAAGCTGCTGCAGAGACTCAGCTTGGAGAAACTTGCTGTCTGAGAATATGCTATCAATGTTACAACCTTTCACTATCCCACGGGCGTTTTTGTATGCTGCAAGTTCTTCCTCAGTTGGTAATGGCTTTGTCTCCTCCATATCGAAAGACAGAAGCATGCTAAACCTACCAATAAAGCTAGATGGTTTCCGAGGTGTTGCTGAGGATTGTTCCTGAGATACTACTGACACAGGATTTGCAGAAGGTTTTTCTTGCTCCAAGTCATTAGTTGACAGCTCTGGGTCATCTGCTGCATCACTAGCTATATGAGCTGGTAAAATCTGAAGTTTCTGGAGGCTCAAGACACATTCTAGTATATTTTTCCAGCCCGAACTGATATAGTCACCATATTTATTTGCAATCAAGAAAACAGCTTCAGTAGCCATTCTAGCTCTGGCATCTTCTCCTAGAGCAAGAACAGCTTCATCAGCAGATAATGGGGCAAAGAAGGGTGTGAATCTGCAGAGAGACACGACCAGATCATCCAAAACACTATTCAAATTATAAAATGCTGAAAGTTTTGCAATGGCCAAGAACCCATCAACACATCTCTGCAGGACATCTTCTTGCTCTGCTTGCTCAAAAACGACCGATGTAGCTGCAATAGTTGGACCAGACACGATATAAAACATGTCCCGGTCAAGATGGGATGCAGTGTCATATAAGATATAGGGACTAGTTTCTTTGGATTTGTAAATCACACTAATCCAACGACTGGCTGTCATCATTTGGAAGCCAGTTCCCTGATCTGGGATCATTTGAATCTCACTGTCGCAAATTGAATGATAAAGCTCAGATAGGTACTCTCTAGGAAGGTCAGCACCTCCATTAATGCACCTATTGTTACGGATGAAATCTTCTTCAGTCATCTTTTTCTTCACCTGCGTGTTATGGTGATCTGTGTTCAGCAAGATAATCGAGTAAGATAACAAGAGGGCAGCATCTTTATCAATCAGTATCTGTGGTGACTGCTCGTAGTATCTCTCAGAAAACGCCTCCAGCACCCTCTGTATCTTCTGTGACTCGCCAGGCAATCTAAAGGTACCCACAAAGAGACGCAGGGCAGTATCAAGGTTCATATTCTCAAAGTCGAAAGTCTTGGCAAACTCATGAAGCACCTGAACACAGAACTGATCGTGATTTCCCAGGAAATCTCCTATAAGATCCTTATCTAATCCACATGTATACCTGAAGAAACATGCCACACTCTTTGGATCAAGTTCCTCGGGTAACAAATGCATCCCTTGGAGATACTGTAAGCCCTTTTTAGGATCACGGTTAAAATGATCAGCCCCAAGCATCAGCTTTTTCTTAATGTGTTTTGCCTTTCGAACAAAAGGAACCCAAAAAGTAGGATCTCCGTAATTCTCACATCTAGCTGTCCAGAATTCTTCATATCCTTCTTCATGTGTAGGAACATCTGAAGCCGGCAATTCCTCACCCACCCTATTAGCCATTCCCTGAACCATAGAAATTAACCCATCTAATGCAAGTATATGCATAGCAGATAATGGCCCATTTACTGGGAAGGCACTCTTTGATAGCAGGTTTGAAACATCTTCAAACACATTACTGCACGTTATATCACAATCAAAATTTGCAAACACCTCAGCCATGAAAGTATGTTGTCTGCAAAGATCAACTAGTGCCTCCATAGCCACCTCCTGCTGCTGATAAGAAGAGCCGTGTTTGCTCTGTGCAATCCTCAGGAGTACACATGAAAAAAAAGCTTCAAGCTGTACCTTAAGCTCGGTACGGAGATTCAAGTAGAGATTTAGAACGATGCTACAAACTGTAGAGAGTATCAGAGGGCTCATGGACACACCAAACTGCATCAAGTTGCAGAATAACTCATCCTGAATCAAAGTCAACAGCTTTGGGTGCTCACGGAAACAAGATCCTCCAAGCTCTATAACGGAGTTAATTAAACCCAGAGCGAAAAGAGGAACATCTTCATCAAACGCTATAGGATTGGATCTGGAACTGACTTCAGCGTTTTCTCCAACATTCAACAGGGTACACAAGAAATGGAAAATCTCTACCATGCATGAAATACCAAAAGGCGCCATCATTGCATTTTCAGCATTTGCAGCAACATTCAAGTCATTGCTAACCTCTGTTTTCTTTTCATCATTTTTAAGTTCGGTTTCTGGAATAACCAACTCAGAACTTGTAGACTCTTTCTCATTGCCGAGAGTATCAGATACACTAGAAATATCTCCATTTTCAACTTTTTCTTCTCCAGAATTCTGATCCCAGTCCACTGTTCCTACCTAGACAAAAAGAGTACCGTTAGAAATTTGTGGAACAATAAACGGTTGACAAGATAGTAAATGCAATTCATCTGAAAAGTTTAAAACTTAGTCATCGGCATAAGTTTCTAAGATGAGCAATCTCCTATCAACCAACATGCTTAGAAGATAAAACATAACAAGACAATCAAGTTAGATCATCTATCTATAAGGGATAAACAAGTAGAACATATATAAACATATGAAAGGTTACTATGATTTACCTGATCGCCAACATGTAATTCGCTTTCATTAGCCAATGGGCTGATAAAAGGAAGTTGAGAGAAGATACATCTGATGATCTCGTGCATTGTGTGGCGCGCTATACGCTGCAACAATTCACTTTTAGAGCTTGACTGATGAACAACACGTAAACAAGTGTTGACGACGGTGCAGATGTCTTGATTACTCAATCTATTAGAGGCCTTACTTTTTAAGCAAGCCAGCAGAACTTGTAGTATTTTCATGAGAACCACTTCCTCTGAGGCTGGATCAGTTACTTCGAATCGGCAGCTTTTAACAGCATCAACTATGATATGCATTGCCTCTCCCACATTCACGGTATCAAGGGTAATAATGTCAAGGGTTAAGATCTTGTAGACAGATGACAAAGCAACGCCAGTGATTGGAGCCCCAGTTTCATCAGATAGTATAACATTCAAAAACGGCTGTATGTACAATCTGGGGTCAACATTTTGCCAATTGCTTTGCCATGAAAATATCTGCTTACGCAATTCTTTCAAAGAATGGATAAGAGAATGCTCCAACTGATCATCATCTGCAATATAGCGTACACCCCACCGTACATTTCTCCTCATCACAGCCAAAACTGCACCAATTTCGGAATTGATCATGGACGCCACAGCACCCTTGGGAAACTTGGAGTGACAACCCTTCAAATCTCCATGGAACAAGTTGCTTCCAGAAGTATGATTTTGATACCCCATACTCGTCCCAGCTTCTTGGTTCAAACACCAAAACACATACGAAGCATGCAGGCTGCAATTTTTAAAGCATTCATGCTTAGAAACAAATTGATAGCAACATTGACCAAACAAATTAATGAACATCATTGCCTTATAGACAGAATCAATAGTAAACTTAACATGATTTAAAATAATACATTAGCTGATTAGAAGAAAGTTTATAGACAAAATCAAAAGTAAACATAATTGAAAACTACACATTAGCTGAATAGAAGAAAGTTCTATGCACAAACACACATTTTGTCCCTTTTACTTTCATAAATCTGCTGAAGGCTACACTGACTAAATCAGTTACCAAAATATTCACATCACCACAGGAATCAAACTCTTGCAATAAAAGGAATCATTCTGCTACCCCTTTCTACTTTTCTAGCCACAATCATTTCATTTCGCCAAATTAGGATCACCCGGTAACTTTTCCGATCTATGTAATCATAGATTCAGTAATACCAGTGATTAAAACTTAACCAAGTAATAAAAAATTCAGATCTAACTGAGCTCATTAAGGACACAACAGAAAACCCAGAGGAGTATAATATCAGCAAATACCACAAAAATATATAGTTTCAAAGAGAGCTTTTTAAAATAGGAAGCATAAAAGGAAGTGGATCGAGACAAGCTCAGTGTACCTAGCTGCAGATCACAACACAGAGATACTGCAAAAATGGCGGAATTTTGCAGGGAGATGGGGATCGGGAGATGAGATCCAAAATTTATCCCAGTTTGTACTCTTTGAAAGAGAAGAGAGAGACCAGTAACAGAGAAATGGTGAACGGGAGAAGAAAGCTCTTAGTAGAAGAGACAATGTTAAAGAAGGCTCGAGAGCCGATTGCTGTAGAGTGAGAGCTTTTCCCAGAAACACTCACCAGATCGTCGTTCCCCGGAATCACCAGAAACACATCAAACGTGGATCTTTCCTGTAATTGGCTCTGTGAAGTATAACGTGGATGACGATCGGAGCAAGCATCGAGAGAAAGATGATCGAGAGAGGAAGGTTGCAAAAGCTGAAGGCGGAAGCTCTGAGATGGGCCATTATTTGGGCTAAGATTTATGTACACATATTGGGCCTATCTACAACAAGGTGAAGAAAAGTTAATATATTTGAAACTATATTTCTTTTTTGTGAAATTTGATAAATATATTTTTTTTAACAAAATAATCAAATTTCCTTGTATATATCAATTTTTTTTGTTAAGGGTAGATTATATTGCACCACACCTCGTTGGCCAATAACCAAATTTCTACATAATATAGACAAAAGGACTCGATCCCAGGTTATGCAAATGCGCTGACTTAAATGGATTTATTGTTTGTCACTAGACTAGATGTCATTTGCCTTATATATATCATTTACATAATTATTATTTTTACAAAATTTAAATATGTATATAAGTGTATGTGGAAATTAGGATATTTAATGTTAAGAAAGCTTTCAAAATAATATAAATGAGTTGCCAAAAAGCTAATATATCGTTTATATACAAGAAGAACTGTAAGAAAAATATAAAGCTAATATTTTTATACTATATATAATATAAAATATAATATGAATCTAATGTATACTTTAAACTTAAAAATGCATCTTATATATCATATATTTCCACTCTCTGCTCATCTATCCAAAACTCGTTTACCACCATTTTATTGGGTAGAAGCCTTATATGCTGTCGTTTATATCCTCAATATCACTTCATCAAAAGCTATTCAAAACCAAATTCCCTTTCAGCTCCCGTTTCAAAAACAACCAACATATGAACACTTAAAGGTTTTTGGGTGCTTGTGTTTTCCAAACATCAACCATTCAAACCTCACCAAACTTTCAGCTCGTTCCACACCATGTCTCTTTCTTGGGCATCCCTCTCAACACCGCGGGTATAGATGTATGGACCTCAAAACTAGAAAGATTTTAATCTCTCGTAATGCCATCTTTGATGAGACCAAATTCCCAGCTGTCGAGCCTATCACACCATCTGCATCATACACTTTTCTTGATGCAAATGATGATACATCTCCTCAGTTTCAGTCCATTCTTCAAGCTCCCTTTCCCACACCACCACAACCACAAACACCACCTCTTTCATCACTCGCTGCTCCATCTCTACCTCCACCACGCCACAATATGACCACTCAGTCTAAGGCTAGTATCTCCAAACCAAAAAAGGTTCTTTCACTCATCATCAAAACCAAATCACCACTTCCAAAGAGTTATTTGCAAGCCCTCTCTAATCCAAATTGGAATCCGGCTATGACGGATGAACATGGTGTTATGCTTAAGACTAAGACTTGGGATTTGGTACCGAGACCACCTAACGTTAACATTGTGCGCTCTATGTGGCTTTTTAAGCATAAATATGATGCAGATGGAGTTCTTAATAAGCACAAGGCACGACTCGTAGCGAATGGCAAATCACAAGAGGAGGGACTCGACTACAATGAGACATTCAGTCTGGTGATCAAACCAACAACAATTCGAACACTGCTCAATGTCGCAGTTGCGCTTGAATGGCCGATTCACCAACTTGATGTCAAGAACGCCTTTTTACAAGGAGACCTTGCAGAAACATTTTACATGCACCAACCACCAGGTTTTGTGGACAAGAGCAAACCCACGCATGTATGCAAGCTGAACAAAGCCATTTACGGCTTAAAACAAGCACCACGGACTTGGAATTCTCGTTTCTCGACCTATCTCAAGCTGATGGGTTTTATGTAGAGTAAAGCGGACTCTTCTCTCTTTGTGTTCAAGCGTGGCTGTGAGTGTGCTTACTTACTTCTTTATGTTGACGATATCATCTTGACAGCTTCCTCACCACTCTTACTTCACACAATCATCTCCAAGTTGAAGACTGAGTTTCCGATGATCGATATGGGAAAGCTTCATCACTTTCTCGGTGTAAAAGCTGATTTTAATGCCACTGTTCCCGTCCTAAGCCAATCTGCCTATACGCAAGATATCATACACCATGCTGGTATGATAGACTGTAAGCCTCTTGCCACCCCAGTTGATCTTCAGTCCAAACTATCAATCAGTGATGGCGATCTCATTGACAATCCAACTTATTATCGCACTCTTGCTGGTGCCCTACAATACTTGACCTTCATGCGTCCGGATATATCATATGTTGTACATCAAGTCTGCCTCTATATGTACCAACCTCGGGTACCTCATCTTCAAGCTTTAAAACGCATTATCCGCTACTTGCAGGGCACTCTTCACTCCAGCATTCAAATGACCAAAGGAAACATTGACACTCTCACCGCCTACTCCGATGCAGACTAGGCCGGCTGCCCTGATACTCAACGGTCCACCTCCAGTTATTATGTTTTCCTCGGTCCCAACCTCATCTCCTGGTCCACAAAGCGCCAACCGACACCGTCAAGATCAAGCACAGGGGCTGAATACAAAGGAGTAGCCAACACCGTAGCTGAGCTAACATGGATCCGTAAAGATTCATCGCCCTATCACGTCCGCGTCAACAGTCTACTGTGACAATGTCAGCTCCGTTTACTTCTCCACAAATCAAGTTCAACATCAAAGAACTAAACACATAGACCTGGACATTCACTTCGTAAGAGATAAAGTTGTTGTTGGAGCAGTTAGAGTTCTTCATGTCCCCACATCCCTACAGTATGCTAATATCTTCACGAAGGGGCTACCTTCTTCACTTCACAGAGAGTTTCGTTCCAGCCTCACCGTTCGAGACTCCAACGATGCGACTGCGGGGGGTGTTAGGAATAATATATTCAATTCCATATTTAGATTATACTGTGAATATTTGACTGTGTATAATCCCTTTAATTTAGGAGACTTCCATATTCAGTGGAACCTCCATTGCTATATGTATTGATGTAATCCATTGCTAAATACTGGGAATGATATCAACTTTCACAATGATCATCAAATAAACACTGTATAAAATGTTGTATGTTTCACAGTCTAATATTCAACTTTACAGTGATCGATTGATTTAAGAGAACAAATTCTAAATAAATTAACATAATTAGTATATGAAATTTAATTAGAATTTGAAGAAGATACGTGAATTGGAAAACATAAAAACAAACACAAAACGCTAACTTACTCAAATTTGCTTGGTTGATTTATATAATTTTTTTATATATCTACTAAACATCTAAGTGTTCAATGAAGGAAAAAAGGCGATTTTAGGGTTTCGCTTCGCCACCCTAAAATCGGCGGCGCTTGTTCACTAGGGACGCTCAGGTAAGGTGGGTTCGGAGATCGTGAAGCGGCGGAGTCGTCTACGAAGACTGGAGATTGAATTTTTATCCGTAAGAGCTTCTCGTGGTTAGCGATTGACCCGAGAATCCTATTGAGGCTTCAGATCTTGGTAGATTTAGAAGGCTATGGTTCTTGGGTGGTCAGTTCTCTAGAGGGGTGTTTTTCCCAAGGGTTGTAAGGGGAAATATTGAGGCAGTGGTTAGCCGGGAACAGTCTGGACGCGATGCGAACCTGGGAGGTCTGGTGCTTGCGAGAAGAGGGTTCTATTTCAAGGCTCGACCTCTCAAAGCTAAGTTTCAAATCTCATTTACCTCTTTTACATATCATTATGTGGGTGATTAGGGTTTAATGGTTTTGTTTTCTTGGTTTTGATTGCTTGGGCTCGATTTCAGCTTAGTAGTTATCGGTCTGCTCTAAACGTAGAAAGTATCGATGAAAATCAAAAATGGAAAAAATGGCTTTTAGTTTTTTACGACTATCAATGTTGGCGGAGTAATAGCATCGGACGGGAAAACATTACCTTCCCTGAGGATGCTATTATGATGATTCTGCATTATTCGGATAAGTGGTTGTCAGTTAAGCATCTTGAATCTGGATTCGAGAATCCACAAGGGATGACGGGATAGTGAAAATGAGATAACGAAAATGAGATACCACGAGGGAGTGTATAACCTCGGAACTCTGATAAGATCCAAGTGCGGATAAATAAGTTAAATATGATGAACAACCCAATAGAAATGAAAAAGTATAGGGTGGAAATTCGAGTGCGGATTAATAAGTTAAATACGATGCATACCACAATAGCAATGAATAAGTATAGGGTGGAAATCCGTATGAATTGTGTGATGTGTCAGACTTACTTTAATTATAGGAAGTCTGATAGTGTTTTTGAAGTCCAAAAAATGGCAGGGAATGTGAGGAGAGGTGGCCATAGAGATCTTTTGAGGCTAAGTGTCTCTAGTACTCTTTGTAATAGGATCTTTGATACATTTCATGATCTAACAGAAAGGGTGTTAGGGATTGGGGTATATGAATCTAAGTTTTGGCACAATGCTGTAATGGTCATTAGTTATGGTGTGATTCCTAGATGGATGCCATTGGATACTAATGAATATTAGTTATTGGGTTGCAGATTTCTGCAGGTGTAAATGGACTGTGGAATCACGAGTTTGCTCAGTAAGATGGAACATGTGCTGGGATCAAATTATAATAACTCGTGAAGTAAGGTTAGTCACGGCTAATCTATTTATTCAATCTCAATATTTGCGGAAACGTGATGCATTTAATGTTGCAAGAATAACTAGGAGATCAAAGTGGACAGTTAAGATAAGGGGACTTTTAAAATTAACAAAAGTTCAAATTACCGAAGGAATAGGAATTGAGTATATCTTTAGTACTCAGGATTTGACTTTGTGGTATATAGCGTACCTAGAAATAAATACTCTAAATATTCTTCAACCCCGGGAATATAGGAGAAAATCATGCCTCAAATATAGATTTATAGCTAATGGTGATGTTTATATAAAGAACATAATTGTTTATTATTCAATATCGATGCTTTTAAGTTTTCTTGAGTTAGAAGAGAGTCCTAGGTGTAGTCAATTCATAGATTTGATGGCGCAGTCAGGTTCTCTTGCAAAGGGTTTGTTGTCAAAATCACCAAATAGACTCCTCAAAATAAAAATACCTAAGATCGACAACTCTGATCTATTAGCTAAGGGTTCACGAGTGCTTATGGGGAGATGTCTTAATCCAATGCACCAAAAAGTGGACACTTTCATCTTTAAAATGCCACAGTTTTGGGGCTTGGTTGGGAGAGTCCGAGGGCTTAACCTAGGTAATGGGAGATTTCAGTTCGAATTTGAATATGAAATTGATATGGGAGGTGTAATACAGAACGGGTCAATAAATTTTGATGGCTGGATGGTTTCCTATGCCCCATGGAAACCATTAGCCGATGCAGATCACCCAAATTTTATTAGAATATGGATTAGATTAACGGGAATCCCCTTCGAATATAGGGTTGAGGAGGTATACCGTCTGGTAGCTAGTTCGTTAGGTACGGTGATAAGTATTGAGGTTGGTAAAGGACAGGTTTTGATAGAAATTCCATGTTCCAAGCCCTTGATCTTTTCCTCTTTAGTGGAATTTGAATAGGGTAGTGAATCGAAGGTCATGATTGAGTACAGGAGATTAGAAGGGTATTGTACCCTCTGTTTTCGAATGACTCATGAATCTGCGGTATGCTATAAGAACAAGTCAGAGCTTAGAAATCTAGATAGTGACAGAACTAGAAATCTATGAAAAGTGGACAGAAATACATCATTTAGAGGGGCGGTAAGTGGTAATAATAAAGGACCATTTCCACCAGCCATGATCAATACAGGTCGTGGTAATCTGGGACGAAGCAAGAGAAATCGTGGCCCTCTTTTACATCAGTCTCAGAAACAAGTGGTTGTCAATGTAGAGGTTAACATAATTGAATATGTTGATAATGTTGCAAAAGTCAAGAAAATACTAATTCTGTTGATTTTACAGGTTGGGGAAACTGTGCAGACTGGCGAGAACACGTCGGCAAAGAAAGTGCGGCGACCTTTGTTTCAACAAGAAACGAGACAGCAGGAGAATGAAACCGAGGCAGGGGTAGCAAGGACATCAATTACTGATGCAAGACAGCAAAATCCAAGTCTGGTAAACCCTGAACGAGACAATGGTCAAAGTAAGAGTCCTCTGCAAAACAGCATCAAACAGGTGACCAATATGGATGAAGATGCAGATGGCGAATTCACTGATGAGGTGACTGCAGCTGTCTTGACCAAGCTCGACTTGGTAGATGATCTGCAGAATTGTGAGGCCATGTCTGAATTGGACCAAGTCAACTATCATGATGACTTGGTGGATAAACTACAGGCGTCAAAAGTGGTACAGAAGAGGAAAATAAAACCAATAATTGGAAAATTAGGTTCCCGCAACACCACGCCATTAAGGGGGATGAGTTCGAGGAAGCAGGCCTTGCTGTCACCTAGGAAAACACCAAAGTCACTAAAGCCCAAGTAGGGAAAAACTAAGGAGCAAGATAAAGCTTCAGAATGAGTTTTTTATGAATTTAAAATTATTAAGTTGGAACTGTCAGGGTTTAGGTAATAAACTTACAATTAGTGTTTTGAGAGACATTTGGAAATCTTGTAAACCAGAATTTCTTTTTCTATCAGAAACAAAGAATAAAATAGCTTTCTTAGAAAAAATACAAATGCATTTGGGTTATAACAATTTGACTACGGTGGAGCCTTTGGGCTGTAGCGGAGGATTAGCTTTATTATATAATGATAATTACAATGCCGTAATTCATTATAAGGATAAAAATCTAATTGACATATCTTTAGACATAGGTGGCAAACGATTGTATATATCTTTTATTTATGGAGAACCAATAAGAGCCAGACGATCATATGTATGGGAACGGATTACAAGGATTGGTATATCCAGAATAGGCCCCTGGCTTATAAGTGGTGATTTCAACGAGTTATCCGGAAATCACGAGAAACAAGGCGGTGTATCTCGAAATACATCCTCTTTTTTAACTTTTAATCAAATGCTCACTGATTGCGATATGCTAGAATTTCCCAAAAAGGAAATATATGGTCATGGCGAGGGATACGCAATTCAGGGATAGTGCGCTGTATTTTAGATAAGGCTTACGGTAATGGGGAGTGGTATGAATTGTTCCCTAAGACAAATACTCATTACTTGGATATGATTGGATTGGATCATAGACCGATATTGGTCAGAGCAGAAGAAACGAGAATGGAAGGAAAATGAACACGCTTTCATTTCAATAAGAGATGGTTGGGAAAACCTGGATTCCAGGAGGTGGTAGAACGTAGTTGGGCTATGGATGGATATGGATATGGTCCGAGCAACACTTCTTCGTTAATGGAGAAGATTTGATACTGTCAGAAGGAAATATCACATTGGCGTTGTCAGAATATACCCTCGGGCCGTCAAGAAATAGCATACTGGAAACAACAGATTGAGGACCTAAATAGTTGTCCAATAATTGATCAAGTGGCACTGCAAGAGGTAACTGGCAAATTGAAAGCAGCATACTTAGAGGAGGAAGTGTATTGGAAACAAAAGAGTCGGAATCACTGGCTAAGAGAAGGTGATAATAATACAAAAAATTTCCATGCAGTGGTTCGACAACGGAGAGCACGAAATCGGATAAATGGTTTAATGGATAGACATGGAAACTGGGTTTAGAAGGAGGCTGAAATTATACATGAGGCGTCCAAGTACTTTACAGACTTATTCACAACTAATGGTAATGAAGCGGTAATTATAGAGGATATACATAGTAAGGTCACGGACTTGAATAACCAGGTTCTTATCCGACCAGCAACGGAGGGAGAGGTTAAAATGGCACTCTTTCTAATGGACCCCGATAAAGCCCCGGGGCCGGATGGAATGACAACCTTGTTTTTTCAGCATTCCTGGGACACAGTCAAAGGTGACTTGTTGAGCCTGGTGAATAATTTTCTACGGGATGGAGTATTTGATAAGAGGCTTAATAAGACGAACATATGCCTAATTCCAAAAGTTAGAACCCCTACACGGATGGCGGAGTTTCGCCCTATTAGTTTATGTAATATTGGTTATAAGTTGATAGCTAAGGTATTATGCTTGAGGATGAAAACATTGTTACCTAATATTGTGTCTGAAACACAGTCGGCGTTCGTGGCTGGCAGGCTAATATCGGACAATATTTTGATCGCTCAGGAAATGGTGCATGCTTTAGCAACATATAGCCCGGTGAGTGGAAACTATATGGCCATAAAGCGAACATTAGCAAGGCTTATGATAGAGTAAAATGGAATTTTTTGGCGGTTATAATGACTAAATTAGGTTTTTGTGACAATTGGATAAAATGTGTGATGTGGTGTATTACAAGTGTTGAATACTCGGTAATACTCAATGGTACACCTCATGGATGTATTATTCCGCGTAGGAGGTTGAGGCAGGGGGATCCTCTATCCCCATATTTATTTATACTTTGTACTGAGGTCTTAATAGCCAAACTTAAGAAGGCAGAGCAACAAAGCACAATTACGGGCATTAAAATTGGTCGAACTTGTCCACCAATTTCCCACCTACTCTTCGCAGATGACACTGTGTTCTTTTGTCAAGCTACCACAGAGGAAGCGGCAAAAGTTAAACAAATTCTGGGGGAGTATGAATCCATATCGAGTCAAAGGATAAATTTTGACAAGTCTTCAATACAGTTTGGTAAGAAATTTGAGGAGAGGATCAAAGCACAGATCCAACAAATTTTGGAGATTCCAAACATAGGTGGAATGGGATTGTACTTGGGCCTACCGGAGAATCTAGGAGGCTCGAAAGCAAGAGTGTTTACATTTATAGTGGAAAAGCTAAGAGCTAGGGTAGCTCAATGATCAAGTAAATTATTATCAAAGGCTGTAAAGGAGATTTTAATTAAATCTATCCTTACGGCCGTACCTACGTACATTATGAGTTGAATAGATTGCCGAAATCAGTATTAGGGCATATTCAGTCGGCAATTGCCCATTTTTGGTGGGTAAACTCGGAATCAAATGGTGGAATCCACTGGAAGAAGTGGGAGGAGTTATGTAAACCCAAGAATAAGGGAGGTTTGGGTTTTCGAATGATAGAGGATTTTAACTCAGCATTATTGGCGAAACAAATATGGAGATTGTTGGTTTTCCTTGATTCGCTCTTGGCCAGGGTGTTAAAAGGGAAATATTATAATGATGTCAGTTTATTGGAGGTCCCGCTTAGAACGGGAGCATCGTATGGATGGAGAAGTATTATTTCAGGCCGTACTTTGATATTGAAAGGTCTTATCAGGAAAATAGGGGATGGGAGACACATAAAGATATGGCAGGATCCGTGGATTCCAGATATTCAACCAAGACCAGCACGATGGTCTGACCTGTGTTTATTTCCGGAAATGACACTCGATGGATTTATAGATCGTCATTCCGGCCAGTGGAAGGAGAATTTAGTCCGTCAGTATTTTGACCCTCGGGATGTTAGGTTGATACTGGCAATGCGTTTGCCAACAAACTCACGAGGGGATTTTTGGGGTTGGCATTATACTGTTTCCGGACGGTATAATGTCAAGTCGGGTTATGAATTAGCTAGGGAGGAAAATACCGGGCCACAACACCTAGTCGGTCCTTCCTTGGATACATTATATAAGCGATGTTGGGAAATAGATTGTCCGCCTAAGATCAAACACTTTCTTTGGCAGATGTTATCGGGACGTATGGCTGTCTGTCAACGGCTGGTAAGACGTCGATTGGGGAATGACGCGAGATGTCAGAGATGTGGAGCAGAGAGTGAGACAATTAATCATGTTATATTTGATTGCCCACCAGCAGTTCAGGTTTGGGCTTTATCAACTATACCATCTCAACCGGGTGTATTCCCGGGTATGTCAGTCTGGTATAACCTAGATTACTTATTGACCAGTATCGCTGAGCTAGGAAGTAATAACATTTTTCCATGGATCATTTGACATATCTGGAAAGCTAGAAATGGATTCTATTTTACACAGGAGGACTTAGATCCGAGAATAGTTTTGGGTCATGCACAATCCGACCACTCCGAGTGGACAGTGGCCAATCAGGACACAAGGTGTACGTGGAGTCACAATATTGCTAGCACTAATTCGTGTAAATCGGCGATGATATTTCCAACTACAGCTAATCTCAGCTTCACTAACTATAAATGCTATGTGGATGCGTCCTGGAAAGACACGGACCTTTATTCAGGGCTCGGATGGTATTACTTTCCAGATTTAGTGGGCGGAATACTCTCGGGATCAAGACGAGTTCATCAGAGTTTGTCGGCTTTGCATGCGGAGGTGGAGGCGGTGATATGGGCAATGGAAGCGCTATTAGATTTGCAGATTCAAGAAGTGGAGATTTCATCTGACTACGAGATGGCGTATCAAGTTCTTCAATACCCAGAGGAGTGGCCAACATTTTATCCATACCATGAAGATCTCCGAAGGCTGGCTTCAAGGTTCTCATCTTGGTCACTTTCTGTCATCCCCAGAGCTCTGAACTACAAAGCAGACGCCTTAGCCAAATCAGGTCGTGTGTCTGGTCTATGATTACCGTTTCTATGATTACCATTTTTTTGGTATCATTGTTATTTGCCGTTGGAAAAAAAAAATCTACAATTTTAATTAATAATTAAATTTTACATGATTTCTAACTCCTTAGTTACGAAGTTAAATTAATTACTATATATACGAAAATTTAAAAATTATTTTTATTATATAATTTAAATTGTAAAATTGAATTTATAATAATATAGTATAAATTATAATTATTTTTGAAAATTATATCATTGAATTAATTATTTTCGTTTTATTCAAAATTAAGGTCAAAAATGTTATTTTAAGAAAATATAGGTATTTTTGACAAAAAAAAATATAGGTATTTTCAAATTTTTAAAAGATTTGGTACATTTTTCAAATTTGAAAAAAAAGATTTAAGGTATATAATCAAATTTTCCAAATTTTTAGTCACCCAAATTATTTTATGGTGAAAAATTACAGTAAATAATTGCAAACACTTGGTTCAGGTAGTTTTTTTTTTCCCTGTAACCACATTATGCTGAAGCAAATATTGATTATTAAAATTTTGTATAAGTTTTCTTTAGCATTAGGCTCATATTCAAACCATGACAAAGTCCACAAATCTAGTTCCCTTAGCAATACATACGTTTAAAATCTAGTGTAGATTATAAACAAAAGTTACAAACTTATTGAGTGTAAACATCAATGGTCGTCGATAGTGAGATTCTATTTTGAAAACAGAGAAGACTTGTGAGCTTCAAATCTGTTGCTGGAATCTCCTATGATCTTCTACGCTCAGGGGCAAACACATTGGTGTGAGATTTTGTCAAATAAGCAAAATTTAGACATGGAGGTAATGGTGAGACACACATGCCTTTTCTCAAGAGCTCTCCAAGATCAACTCTTTGCAATGTTAAAACAACACTAGTTGCTTTCCAAACAAACATTAGAAGACCTTTCGATGTTACAAAAAGGGTACCTGGTTTGTAAGCAGGATACCGGAAACCGTAACCCTTTGCAGTACCTTCTCCTGCGTAAGAATGTTCAAAATCTTCTCCATTTGTATCATGAGGAAAAAGCTCAAACGAAGGCGAATCAATCTTTGCAACAAACACAGCAGATCCATTAGGATGCATTCCATAGTGAGTGCCTTCAAGTATTTTTGTCCCTATAAGAAGTCTCTCACCATCATCTTGAGATTCTTCATAAGAGAGCATCAGTAAGAAAAGAGCCTTTCCAGGTTTATCTTCACTACACTTTTCTGGTGGCCAGCCAAACGTTCCTCCCCACAAGCCGGCATACTCTTGGCCAGCAACCGGGTTCTTAATTGGTAGCTTATAAAGGGCAAAACGGGTTTCGTCCATGTTTGGCCAACCTTGGTAATAAGACAGCTTTATATTGGAAGCTTTGAGACTAAGACCTATGGAATCACCATAGCTAAGAAATCTTTGCAGATTCCCAGGTTTACTAATTTCACTTCTTGAACAATATGTATTCTTTGAAGAAGTAGTCCTCCCTAGAATATGCTTAATGCTATTCCTGAAAAAAGATTTGAATTTCATCCTTTGTGTGCCCTGATTCCCATCATCTTTGATGTAAAAATCGCTGTCAAAACCAAGATGCCTCCACACTTTGCTTATGTCTACTTGATTTGGAATGTTAGTGCACTCATCCTCCAGATTCATCTGATTCCAGTCACCACCAAACTTATGCATTCTAAGGAGCATGGTTCTGCGTTCCAGCAGCGCCAATCCATCATCCTTGGACGTGGGAAATAACCTTTCACTTGATGAATCAGGCACAGGTATGCCAACAGTGCTTGTCACTATGTCAAGTAAACTCCTTCTATGACTAAAGGATAGACTGGGAAATGGAAGTCGAACCT
This sequence comes from Lepidium sativum, assembly GCA_023374145.1. NCBI lineage: Eukaryota > Viridiplantae > Streptophyta > Magnoliopsida > Brassicales > Brassicaceae > Lepidium > Lepidium sativum. The sequence goes on from JAKUCM010003047.1 coordinate 21,218, forward strand.
CATTCTCTCCCAACAACGCAGTTTCGATCTCAGTGCACAACTTCTTCTCTCCCATTGGCTCAACCTCGAGTCGAAGCACATTGCAACTCTTCTTGACTCCCATAACGAAACCAGGGTGCAAACTGTAGCAATTAAGTTTAACATCTTTTCCATGGAGGAAAAACTTAGCGGAGCCATCAAGACCGCATACTATCTCAAACACAGGAGACCACATAACTCGAGCTTCCTGAATCCCGGAAGGACCAATCTCTTGTGGAATTATACGACACCCAACAACAGATAAGAAACCAGGCATCACATACACCACATTCCCAAGTTCAGGGTTTTGGTGAACCCAAATCCCAACCAGAGGCTTCATCACATCTTCAAGAAACCGACAAAGCGCCTTGTATGAAGATATCTCGGTTCTCCATTGGACTATTTCAGATAAAGAAAGGACCTTTACTACTTCACATTGCACAAGCCAGATTGCATCTGAATCCACAACGTCATAGAGACTTTTGCAGGACAAGATTAAATTACAAAGGTCTCTTGGAGAAACAAAACGAGCAATAACAGCAATTACATCTTCTGGAAGAGACAAAATCAAGCAAGCACCGAATGATTCATCGCCATTCCTCATCTATAACGAACTCAGTTTGCAACATAAAATCACTTAAGCTAATACCAAATACTGATTCCGTATAAAAGAGTATCAAGTGAGGATCAGAAATTAAAACTGTCAGTGAACAAGCAAAGGTCTTACCAGATTCAGACTGAAGATCAAAAACACAACTTTTTGATCACCAAAAACATCCGTGTTTTGGTTTCAATCAGATCGCTTTTACGTAAACAAAAAATTGAACTTTCCAATTACCCATTAAGAAGGAAACAAGGCATCACTTCATTAAAAGACAATGTGGAAAATTATGGTCTTTGTTTTAAAGATTGAGTGGACTTATAACTCACAAAAGTCTTCTTCGTGTTCTTCAGTCAACATTGAATAAAATTGGGGTAGAGTTAATTCACCGCAACGAGCGAGAGAGAAGGTAGCATTTGGGCTTTAAAATGGATACAATTAGGCCCATTATGAAAAGATATTGTCTAATTTTGAAAAACTGGTTTAAAGTATGTTCATGCCACAGTAGCTCAATTAATTTTTTTTTCTTTCCAACACATTTAGACTTGATTCTTTGAATTTGTATAATTTTGGTTTAGCTTAAGGCTGATATATTAATTTTCAAACTGTGAAAAAGTCCACAAATCTAGTTCCTTAGCAATACAAATGTTTAAAATTTAGTAAAGACTATGAACACAACTTAGAAGCACGTTGAGTGTAAATGTCAAATAATACATAGAGAATGAAGTTATATTTGGAAACAGAGAAGAATTGTGAGCTTCAAATTTCTTGCAGAAATCTTCTAATATCTTCTTCGCTGCGGGGCAAAAGCACAGGCAGCAAAATGCAGACATGGAGGTAAAGGCCTCATACATCTTCCTTTCCTGAAGAGCTCTCCAATGTTAGCTCTTTGCAATGTCAAAACAACTCTAGTTGCTTTCCAAACAAACATGAGAAGACCTTCTGATGTCACAAAAAGGGAACCCGGATTATAAGTAGGAAACCGGAAACTAGTTCCCTTTGCAATACCTTCCCCGGCGTAAGAATGTTCAAAATCTTCTCCATTTGTATTCAAAGGGAACATCTCAAACGAAGGTGAATCAATCTTTACAACAAACATTGCAGATCCATTACAATGCACTGCATCGTTAGCACTTTCGAGTAGTTTCGTCCCTATAAGAAGTCTCTCACCACCATCTTGAGATTCTTCATAAGAGAGCTTCAGTATAAAAAGAGGCTTCATAGGTTTATCTTCACTACATTTTCCTGGTGGCCAACCAAACGTTCCTCCCCATAAGCCAGCATACTCTTGGCTAGGGCTGGGCTTTGTAATTGGTAGCTTATAAAGAGCATAACAAGATGGGTTCATTTTCGGCCAACCTTGGTAATAAGACAGCTTGATATTGGAAGCTTTAAGACTAAGACCTAAGGAATCACCATAGCTAAGAAATCTGTGGAGATTCACATGTCTATTATACTCACTCCTCGAAGAATATGTGTTCTTAGAAGAAGTAAACCTCCCTAGACTATGCTTAATGCAGCTTCTGAAATACCTACTGAAGCTCGTTCTTTGTGTGTCTTGATTCCCATTTTCCTGATTCCTAGTGTCCCAATTGCAAAAATCACAGTCAAAACCAAGATGCTTCCACAATTTGCTTCTGTCTACCTGATTTGGAATGCTTGTACACTCATCTTCCAGGTTCATTTGATTCCAGTCACCACCAAACTTGTGCATTTTAAGATGCATGCTTCTGCGTCCCAACATTGTCACGTTCTCCAGAGGCACTGGCATACCAATAGTGCTTGTCACTATGTCAAGAACATCCCTTCGATGATTAAATAATAGATTATGAAATGGAAACCGAGTCTCACTGCACAATTTCTCCTCTTGTCTCGGCTCAACCTCGAGTAAAAGCAGATTACAACTCTTCTCGATGCCCATAACTAAACCAGGGTACAAACTGCAACACTTACGTTTAACATCATATCCATGGAGGAAAAACTTGGCGGAGCCATCAAGACCACATACTATCTCAAACACAGGTGACCATTTAAATCGGCCTTCCTGAATTCTGGAAGAATCAATATCCTGTGGAAGAATCCGACCCCCAAGAACGGATAAGAAACAAGGCCTCACATAAACCAAATTCCCAACTTCAGGACTTTGGTGAACCCAAATCCCAACCAGAGGCTTTACCACATCTACGAGAAACCGACAAATAGCTTTGTAAGAAGCGATCCCGGTTCCCCAATAGACTATTTCAGCTAAAGGAAGGATCTTTACTGCTTCACATTGCGCAAGCCAGATCTTCTCTGAATTCAAAACGTCACTGAGACTTTTGCAGCACATGATTAAGTTAAAAAGGTCTCTTGGAGAAATAAAACGAGCTATATGAGCAAGTGCATCTTCTGGAAGAGACAGAAACAGGGAAACACCGAAAGATTCATCACTGCTCCTCATCTATTCCAAATCAAGTTTGCAAAAAAAAATTGACTTTAGCTATTACCAAATATTGATTCCGCAAACAAAGAGTATCAAGTGAAGAAGCACCGAATGATTCATCACCACTCCTCATCTATTACAAATCAAGTTTGCGACAACATCACTTAAACTAAAACCAGATATTTACTCATCAAGTGAGGGATTAGAAATTAGAAAAAAATGGCAGTAAACTAGCAAAGGGTCTTACCAGATTCAGACTTTGGAGATCAGAAAATGCAGCCTTTGGAAATAGCAAAGATATCCAAGTCTTGGTTTAAAGCAGATTGCTTTTACCTAAACAACAATCAAAACTTTGGTTTGAAGGAGTTGACTGACACTATCAAAAGTTCTGCTAAAGATTAGAAAAATTAAAAGGCATATGTAGAATATAATTGATAGACTACAGCGAGCTACTGCAAAAGTTGTTCATTTGGGGCTTCAAATACAACTAGGCCGTACGCATGGCCCAACATCGACTCTCGATATACATAGATGATAGATCACATATTCTAAAAAATAGATCGTACTTTTTTTATCAAAACAAATACCTAAAATTACCCTAAAATACTTTTAATAAACCATATGTTCAAAATAAATCTGAAATTACTAAAAATACCAAAAAATACTCTAAAATTGAATCCTCAGATACTTGTTCAATTCTCCGTTTGAGTCCACCTTCGGATCCGATTATTTGGATCCTAAATTTTGGACAGTTCAGATTTAGATTCGATTTTTCTTTTTAAGTCGAATCCAGATTCCGATTGTAGGTACCACTTAGGCCTTAAAATAATTATAATTTGGCCATTCAGATAGCCCATTACGAAAAGATATTGTCCCATTTTGAGAAACAGGTTTGAAATATGTTCATGCCACAGTAGGTCAATTGTATTTTTATTCTTTCCAACACATTTAACATGATTCTTCGGAATTTGTATAATTTTGCTTTAGCTTTAGGCTGATATATTAATTTCAAAACCGTGAAAAAGTCCACAAATCTAGTTCATCTAGCAATACAAATAATTATAATCTAGTGAAACAGAGAAGATTTGTGATTTTGAAATTTATCGCCAACCGTTCCTCCCCACAAGCCAGCATGCTCTTGGCTAGAGATCGGTTTCGTAATTGGTAGCTTATAAAGATAATAGTGTTTATCTTTCATGTCTGGCCAACCTTGTTCAAAAGACACCTCGGTTTTGGAAGCTTTGAAACTAAGACCTACGGAATCCCCACACCTTAAAAATCACTATTTAATTGCAGTGGTAATTACAGTGACGAAGTCTTCTTCATCAAAACAGGGCATAGTTGAAGTTCCAGTTCAAAATTGAGTTCCGGTTATGTTGCAATTAAATTCGGAGTTGTGGTTCCGAAGACAGCGGATGTGTTGCCGTATTTGTTGTCGGCTTCTGATAATCTCAGAGCTCTTATCTCTCTGATTGTGTTGAACAGAGAGAACTACAACGAATGGTCAGTAGAATTCTTGAATGCTTTACAAACAAATAGGAAGATCAGTTTCATCAATGGAAGCTTGAGCAAACCTTTGTTGACAAATATAGATTTTTAGAATTGGCAAACAGTAAATTCTATGATTGTGGGCTGGATTCGTGCGTCTATAAACCCTAAAGTGAAATTCACTATAACTTTCATCTCGGATGCTACTCAACTTTGGAATGAACTCAAACAAGATTTCTTTGTTGGTAATACTGTGTGAGTTCATCAAATTAAGGAACAAATAGTTTCTTGCAAACAAAATGGTAAATCAGTCATCGATTACTATGGAAGATTGTGTTCTTTGTGGGAAGAACTGCAGATGTATAAGCCATTTCCTTTGTGTACTTGTGGTGCTGGTACGGTAATTTCGAAAGAAAGAGAAGAAGAAAAACTTCATCAATTTGTTATGGGTCTTGATGAAAGTAAGTTTGGAAATGTCTGTACTTCTATTATTGGTTCAGACTCTTTGCCAAGTCTTGCAAAAGCCTACTCTAGAATAATTCGTGATGAGAGGCATTTGTTGTCAACTCAAGATCGAGATTATCATCAAAATGCTCTTGGATTTGTTGCTCGTGGTGAGAATAGAATGAATTACAAGTCAGATCAACAAAAATTTAATAAGAATGAATCAGTTCTTGTTAATGCTCGAGTCTCTACATGTTCTCACTGTGGAATGTTAGTACACTCATCCTCCACGTTCATGTGATTCCAATCACAACCAAAGTTTTGAATTTTAAGTAGCATGTTTCTGCGTTCCAACATGGTCAACTTCTTTTCAGGCACTGGTATACCAACATTGCTTGTCACTTGTCAAGTATGTATATCTTTTCTATCTTTCAATGAGAGACTGTAAAATGGAAGCCCTTTCAACAACTTAATCTCAATCTCACTGCGAAATTTATCATCTTGTCTCCGCTGAACCTCGAGTACAAGCAGATTGCAACTCTTCTCAATGCCCGAACCAGGGTACAAACTGCAACAATTAAGTTTAACATCATATCCATGGAGGAAAAACTTGGCTGAGCCATCAAGACCACATACTATCTCAAACAAAGGTGACCATTTAACTCGGCCTTCCTTAATCCCGGAAGGACCAATCTCTTGTGGGATTATCCGACACCAATCAACAGAGAAGAAACCAGGCATCACATAAACCAAATTCTCAACTTCAGGGTATTGGTGAACGCAAGTTCCAACTAGAGGCTTCACCACATCCATGAGAAACCGATAAAGCGCCTTGTATAAAGATATCTCCGTTCTCCATTGGACTATTTCAGATGAAGGAAGGACCCTTACTACTTCACATTGCACAAGCCAGATTGCATCTAAATCCACAACGTCATAGAGACTTTTGCAGGATAAGATTAAATTACAAAGGTCTCTTGGAGAAACAGGGAAGCACCTAATGATTCATCGCCGTTGCTCATTGATTACAAACTCAGTTTGCAACAGAAAAAATCACTTAAGTTAATACCAAATATTGATTTCGGAAAGAAAGAGTATTGAGTTGACTGACAGCTCTTAAACTCATCTTCTTGTTCTGTCCCTAAATATTTTAAAATTTATGATTGACCACACCGAGAGAGTACGAGCTAGCAGTTAGCTCTTTGTAATGTCAAAACAACTCTAGTTTCTTTCCAAACAAACACGAGAAGACCTTCTGATGTCACAAAAAGGGAACCCCGTTCATAAGTAACATGAAGAACCCTTTGCAATACCTTCTCCTGTGTAAGAATGTTCAAAATCTTCTCCATTTGTATCAAAAGGGAATAGCTCAAACGAAGGTGAATAAATCTTTACAACAAGCATTGCAGATCCATTACGATGCATCGGATAGTGAGCGCTTTCAAGTAACTTTGTCCCTATAAGACGTCTCTCACTATGATCTTCAGACTCTTCATAAGAGAGCTTCAGTAAGAAAAGAGGCTTTAAGGTTTATCTTCACTACATTTTCCTACTGACCAACCAAACGTTCCTACCTACAAGCCAGCATACTCTTGGCTTGGGACGGGCTTTGTAATTGGTAGCTTATAAAGAGCATAATGGGATGGGTTCATTTTCCGCCAACCTTCGGAAAAGGACAGCTTAATATTGAAGGCTTTGACACTAAGACCTCCAGAATCACCATAGCTAAGAAATTTGTGGAGATTAAAAAGCTCACTTCTCCACTAATGTGTTCTGAGAACAAGTAAAACACCTTAGCATTTGCTTAATGCCACTTCTGAAATACCTACTGAAGCTCTTTCTTTGTGTGTCCTGATTTGGAATTTTAGTTCACTCATCCTCCAGATTCATGTGATTCCAGTCACTACCAAACTTGTGTATTTTAAGTAGCAAGCTTATGCGTTCCAATAAGGTCATGTTCTTTTCAGGCACTGGTATACCTACAGTGGTTGTCACTTTGTCAAGTAATTGCCTTCTCTGATGAAATGATAGATTATGAAATGGAAACCAAACTGCGTTCTCTTTCAACAACACACTCTCAATCTCACTGCACAACTTCTTCTCTTGGCTTGGCTCAACCTCAAGTAGAAGCACATTGCAACTCTTTTCGATGTGCGTAACAAAACCAGGGTACAAACTGTAGCATTTTAGATCAACATCTTTTCCATGAAGGAAAAACTTGGCTGAGCCATCAAGACCACATACTATCTCAAACACAGGTGACCATTTAAATCTGCCTTCTTCAATTCCTAAACGACTAATCTCTTGTGTAACTATCCGACACCCAACAACGGATAAGAAACCAGGCCTCACATAAACAAAATTCTCAATATCAGGTTTTGGGTGTAAGAAGAGATCTCAGTTCGCCAATAGACAATTTCAGTAAAAGGAAGGGTCTTTACAGCTTCACATTGCGCAAGCCAGATGTTCTCTGAATCCAAAACGTCACAGAGACTTTTGCAGGACAAGACTAGATTACAAAAGGTCTCTTGGAGAAATAAAACGAGCGAAAACAGCAAGTGCATCTTTTGGAAGAGACAGAAACAAAGAAGCACCGAATGATTCATCAACACTCCTCATCTTTTCCAAATCAAGTTTGCAATAATATCACTTGATCTAAAAACAGTAATTGATTTGGCAACTGAGAGAATCAAGTAAGAGATCAAAAATCCAAAATGGCAGTAAAGTAGCAAAGGGTCTTTAACAGAAAAAGCGGTCTAATAACTTAACAATTCGGTTCGCAATAGAGAAACCAAACCAAAAACAAATATATCAATAATACGAACCGGACCAAACCCGGTTTGCCTTCTTCCCTTTTATTTGCACATTTCACTGTTCACTAACTCCCACTGTATTCCAAAATCGAAAGCGAAGAAGACAAATCGTCAATTCACGCTCAAGATTTCTAGGTCTGCTCAACCCCATCCGATTTTTTTTTCTCCTTTTTAGGGTTTCTTCTCTGTTCGGTGTTGTTCTTAGGGTTTTCGCTTCTGGGTTTTGTTGTTAGTGTCGTATTTCTCCAGTGTTCGTTAGACCCAGAAGATCGCTAATGCTTAGAAAGTCCTGCTTTTTCTGATATCTTGAGGGCGAATTTTTTCTGGTTTTGAAATCTTTTATGATCTTTTAGCTGACTCTTTTATGTGAAAATCCATGGAGGATTTATTCAGTTGTTTGTTTTCGATACTCCCATTTCCATGTATCTTACTGAGGAACAAGAGAATCCGTGAAATTTCTGTTTTCAGAGGATCAAGAACAGCATCATGGGAACCTTCCTGGGCTCCAATCTCTTCAAGGTAAACACTCGCCTGCTTCTTTTGTTCTTTGTGTTCACCCTTTTTCTCGCTTGATCTTGATAGAAGAAATATGGCAGAATGGTGTATCCTGGAGAGGTTTCAAGGCATCACTAATATTTGCACTTGGGTTCTACACAAGTATGTGGCTTTAAAGGATCTTACTTGTAGCTGTTGTTTGGCTTTTTTTGAGAATGAATCTTTGATCAATGTTATTGTCTTTGCTTTCAGATAATGCTTTAACCCCTAATGTAAAAACGATTATTCAAGAAGTTAAAGAGGTAAGCAAGAAATGGTGTTTTCTGAAAAGATACAGTTAAAAGCTGAAATTCTAATGTCTCCATCTGGTGTTTTTTTTCCTAATGTTTCAGTCCCTAGCTGAAGCCAAGTCCTTAAATAAGGTAAGCAAGAAGTGGCGTTATGCATCTGAATTTGTTTGATTTTTGGGAAACACAATAGTTATACTTGGCTGACCTGCAATGTCTTCTCATGTTTCAGGAGGGTCTGGCTCACATGGCTAAATTGAAAGAAACTGAAAGGACAATGAACCATCTAAAGCAGGTAAAAGCAAGAAAAATGGTGTTAATGCATCTAACGTTTGTTTATTTTGTAAAGACATAACATGTAATTTCTTCACGTGTTTCAGTTGTATGATGCTCGAATGGCTGATTTTGAACAAGTAAAAAAAGCCGATGGGAAATATACTATGGAAACGTGTAGTGAATCGCAGGCAGAATCTGTGTGGAGTTGCAGAGAATGAAGACTATGTAGCTCAAGTTTTTGGATGATGATCTGATCTTGTTTTAGATCTTAAACTTTTGAATTCTATTAGTAAATTAGTACATATGTATAAAATGTTTAATCCTTGGATATATGTATCAGCTTTTGAGTAACGTATTGTTTTGTTGATAGTTGTTAAGTAATCTCTAAAGAAATTCAACTCCTTGGAAAATCTACAACATTAAATATACTAAAAATCTAAAGTATGTACTATTCGCTAAAGTTAATCAACTAAATTCGAATTCTTTTTCAAACCAAAATAAAGTTCGTTTCCAAATATAAACCGAAGTTAATTCCACAAAATGTGAGCCAGGAAACGCGGTTTGCTTCTTTGGTTACTGGAAAAGCTTTTCTCTCTCTGTTTGTTAGGGTTTCAGCTGTTCGATTTTGTTTTTAGGGTTTGTGCCCGTTTTCTTTTGTTGGGTTTTGTGTAAATGTCGTTTTCTCTAGAGAATGTTCGATAATTGCTTAAAAGACTCGAGCTTTTCTCCTATGAGATAAATAAATCTGTTTTTGATATCAATGGTGAATTTTTCTATTTCAGAGGGGTGAAGAAGATCATGGGCTCTTTTTTCTTAAAGGTAACAACACTCTCCTGCTTCTTTTTGTTCTTGTGTTCGTCTTTGAACTGAGGTTTTAAAGAGGTTTCTCTCTTCTCAGGAGATGAATGGAGTAATCTGGAGAGGTTTAAAGGGATCAGCAATATTTGCTCTTGGATTCTTCACTTGTAATGTGCCTGTCAAGGATCTTTAGACTATAGCTCTTGTTTTCTGATTTCTTTGGGAAAGAAGCTTTGATCAGTGTGTGTTATTGTCTTTCTTTCAGATGATGCGTTATCACCTTATTCAACAATGATTAAAGAAGCCAAACAGGTAAACAAGAAATGGTGTTTTTGAAAGGATACAGTATAATGTCTCCATCTGATTTTATTTCTTTTTCCTCATGTTTTCAGGTCCTGGCCGAGACCAAGTCTTTAGCAGAGGTAAGCAAAGAATGGTGTTATGCATCTGAATTTGTTTGATTTTGAAAAGACGATATTTATATTGCCTGACCTGTAATATCTTCTCATGTTCCAGGAGTCTCTGGTTCACCTGACTAAGTGTAAAGAACTTGAAAAGGAAGTCAACCATGTAATACGGGTAATAGCAATAAAAATGGTGTTAATGCATCTAAAGTTTGTTGATTTTGACAAAAAAAAACATAATAGTTATGCAGCTTGTGCTTGACCTGTAATGCCTTCTCATGTTTAAGACGCTTAAGCTGGATCTAGCTAAGCTGGAGGAACTAAGAAACGCCGATCGACGACATACTGTTGGAACGTGTTGTGAATCGCAGGAAGAATCTGTGTGGAGTTCCGTGTGAGGAAGTAACAATCTGCTTTGGTGCAGAGAATGAAGACAGAAGATGAACTCTTTAATGACTATGTAGCTGAAGGCTTTGACTTTTGATGATCTTGTTAGCAATTAGTATAAATTTAGATAAAATGTTAATCCTTGAATATGTATCAACTTTTGAGTAACATATTTAGTTAGTTTTGTTGTTAATTAAATCATATTAAACCTTAAATATGTTTTAGTAACTATGTCTTTGTCCTCGTATGAAACTTTCTTGTTATTGTCGAGTTGAGCATATTTTAGTTCTGGACTTGGATCTCCATTCTCCAATATATGCAAAGACTTAAGTTCAGCCACCAAAACGTAGAAAGTTACATCAATGGAAACAAAAATATAATCACTTTGAGATTAACAAATAGAATTACATTTTCCTCAGTATCCATTCCTAATCGAGGTATAAACAGTCACAAGTATACATACACATACCTGATGATGAAATGTCAGATTTTGTCAAGAGTGGTTTAGAGAATCTTCATGTTTCTCTGTGTTCTCTACTTGGTGGACTTGCAGAAGAAGCAGATACTGTGGACCCAGCTCTTCTTCGGCTTAGTTCTTTGAGATTTTGTGTCTCTTGCCTCCACGAGATCGTTCATGTATTGAACCACGGCCTGGCGAGAAGAATGAATCAAAATCATCTATGGCTGACTCAAACGAGAAACTCCATAATCTAGTAGACATATGTGGAAGAAAGACAAAAGGATGAGATAAGAAATTATTTGAGCGCCCTTAGCGATTATATCCCTTGGAAGCTCTTCAAATAGATTTTGCTGTGTGTGTAGAACACGCAGCTGTGAAAGCGCTTTGAAAGAGTAGGGAAGGAAACAGATCTGGTTATTGCTCATATCAAGTTCTTCTAGCTTCTCAAGGTTGCCTATTAACCCCTGGAGTGTTCTCAGGTTTGCTATATTGTTCCCAACGTTCAGCTTAACAAGCGTTGTGGCATAACATAAGCTCACTGGTACTGACTCGAGCTCGTTGAAACTCACATCTAGCTCTTTGAGTTTAGCCATGGAACATTGTTGTGGGTAGCTGCCGAATGTTATTGTAACGGACTGTCAGAATCTTTAAGGTAGTTATCTTCCAAACAGCTTCCGGAAGAGCTTTAAGCCTGTTGTAATCTGCACAGATCTTTTTCAGGGAAGAACAACCAGAGATACTATGCGGAATCTCTTTTCGATATTGTTTGTTTCGACATTGAGCTTCTTTAGGCTCACTAGAGAACCGATAGATTCAGGGAGATGGAGAGGCTGTTAGAGCTCAAATCAAGCTCCTCAGATTGATCAATCTACTTAATGCTGCTGATGGCAGAGATGATAACTGGTTTTCACTAAGATTCAGTGTTGTTTAAGTGATTGAGCCACAGTCTGATGGGCCCGAAGAAGTTGAAGCTGGACTGGTTGAGGTTCAACTTGGATCTGCATTCTTTGGGCTATAAAAGGTCAATGATAATGGGCCTATATTTGCTATCTTTGGTGAAGAATTGTGCTGTACTTTGCAGTCTTCTTCTTCTTGAAAAAATATGGTCAATGTCAGGCATGGAGATGGAGACAGGGGAGGTCGAAGTCAAGAGATTAGAGCATTACTTATCTATGACAATTGTTGTATAAAAGGGACAGAGAGTGAGAAGAAAATATCTAAGAGAGTTAGGGTACTTACTTGGGATTTTATTTTCTTCTACATCTTTCTCTTGGGTGGTGAATGAGTGAGTGTGGATCTCTGTGGTCTTTGTAATCTGTTTCAAAATCTTCATATAAGCCTTGAGAACTGGTTGAAATTCTCCAAGACGTACCAAGGTCTAATTGACCTTGGGAACTTGTAAATCCTCAAGTCTCTTCAATTTCATTCAACCTAAATCAACAACAACATCTCAGAGTCATTCATCTTTAGTCAAAAGCTCCGGTTAGTAAATCAACAGTGGTATCAGAGCCTTGTTACGAAGGAGGAAAGAAAAGGTGGAAACTTTGAAAAGGTGATCTATTCTGGAAAAGGTGAAAACTTGGAGTTGGATTCACCTGAGTCATGTTGGAACCTACACAAGGAAGGTTTGAAGTTGAAAACTTTGATGGTGAATGAGACTTTACTCTGTGGAAGCATATGATGCTTGGTCAACTTGAGATCTTGGGATTTAGTTCACTTCTCAAGCCAAAGCCACCTATGAAAGAAGGAGAAAAGTTAGATCTTTTGTGGGCTAAAAAAGATATAAGAGTAAGAAACCTCTTGGGTCACTGTTTAACCGACCTTGTTCTTAGAAAAGTTATGAAAGAGCCCTCATCTTGTGAAATGTGGAAGGCTCTAGAAAAAGAGTATCAAGCTCAGACTCTACCAAACAGGTTTTACTTGAAGCAGAGGTTCTTCAGCTTCAAGATGTTGGAAGATCAGAGTCTGGACAAAAACTTGGACAATTTCAACAAGTTAGTATTGGATCTATCTAGTGTAAATGCTGAAATGACAGTAGAAGATAAGGCTGAGATACTCATTAATAGCTTACCTAAGAAATATGATCACATGGTGCACACGCTGAAGTACATTAGTAACAAGGATACTATCAGTACCAAGGAGATTATCAGGGCAGCTTACTCAATTGAACTTGAGCTAAAGTTAAAAGGTGAGATAGCCTCAAAGTCTGCTGATGAAGGGTTGGTTGTACAAGAAAGAGGAAGATCTGAAAAGAAAAGTTGGTCAAAAGGAAGGTTTATAGGGAGAAGCAAATCTAGACCAAAGAAGAAAATAACTTGCTGGACATGTGGTAGTGAAGATCATCTTAAAAGGGATTGTACAAAGAAGTACCAACCTGGAAGTTCTCAGAAAGGTGAAGCTTGCATGGCTCAAACTCAAGAAGCAGAACCCTTAATGTTGACTACGACGCAACAACAAGGAAGAGAAGGATGGATACTTGATTCTAGATGTTCTTACCATATTACTTACAGAAGAGATCTGATGTTCGATGTAGAATATGTTTATGGTGGCAAAATACTCATGGGAAATGACACCTATTGTGAAATCACTGCAATAGGAAAAGTCAAATTAGTTAACTATGATCAATCTGTAATCATTTTAACTAATGTGAGATATTCATCAACAACCACAAGAAATCTTATCTCTTTGGGACAACTGGAGTCTCTTGGGTGATGGTTCAAGTCTCAAAACTCTAGGCTCCAAGTATTCAAAGGAGATAGAGAAGTACTTGCAGGAAATTATCGATAAACTCTCTACCTTCTGGACGAGAAAGTAGAACTGGAGCAGGTTAATGCAGCAGTTGAAAGTCCAGACAAGATGACTATGTGGCATAGCAGATTAGGCCACATGAGTGAAAAGAATCTGAAAAGATTGGTTGAGAAGAATCTACTTAATCAAGAAGATATCTCAGAACTGAAACAATGTGAACACTGTATTAAGGGAAAATCACACAAGCTATTATTTAAGAAAGGAAAACATACCTCAAAGGACGTACTTGAGTATGTTCACTCAAACTTATGGGGTTCTCCTAATGTAACTCCCAGCTTGGGGAAATGCAGATACTACATCTCCTTCGTAGATGATTTCTCAAGGAAGACCTGAATCTATTTCTTGAAGACCAAAGATGAAGCCTACACAAAATTTGTAGAATGGTTAGCTCTGGTTGAAAATCAAAGTGGCAAAAGACTTAAGTTCTAAGGACAGACAATGGACTAGAGTATTGCAACACAATCTTTGATGACTACTGCAAACAAAAGGGGATTATAAGGCACAAAACTTGTCATACTCCCCAGCATAATGGTGTAGCATAGAGATTAAATAGATCCATACTTGAGAGGGTTAGAAGCTTACTCAGTGAAACATGATTAGGAGAGCAGTTCTGGGCAGAAGCTTCATCTACAGTGGTGTACACAATGAACATGACTCCATTAACTCCATTGGACTTCCAAATACCTGAAGAGATATGGTCAGAAAGAAAGATTGAATTAAATAATATGAGAAGATTAGGTTGTCTGGCCTATTACTATGTTGATCAAGGGAAGTTAAAACCAAGAGCAAAGAAGGGAGTGTTCATGGGTTATCCTCAAGGGGTAAAGGGTTACATGATATGGAGTTGTGATGACAGTAAATGCATTGTGAATAAAGATGTGATATTTAGAGAAGATATTCTATACAGAGATATAGGAAGACTGACTGAGGTTGATGACAAAAATGTATTAATGAAAGAAAGGAAAAGGGTTACCTTTCTTATGCCTGATGACATGAAAGATGGTGAAACTTCTGGACATCAAGCATCTTCTCCCCAGGTTTCTACTAGATCTTCACATGATTAAGATGGAGATACTGGAGAACCTGAAACAGAAGAAGATGAACTTGTCAACTATCTACTTGCAAGAGATAGAAAGAGAAGATCAAATGTAAGGGCACAAAGCAGATATGATCATGCAGACGTGGCTATGTATGCTCTAACTATGACACAAGTTATGAATCTCGAAGAACCTCATAACTATAATGAAGCAATGAATAGTAAAGACAGAGTAAAGTGGAATGCAGCTATTAAAGATGAGATGGAGTCTCTGAACAAGAATCATACTTGGATTCTGGTACCAAGACCAAAAGACAAAAGGGTCATTGGCTGCAAGTGGATCTTTAAACTCAAATATGGAATTCCTGAATTAGAAGAACCAAGGTATAAAGAAAGAGTAGTTGCAAAAGGTTTTTCTTAGATAGAAGGAATAGATTACCATGAAGTATTTGCACCAATTGTTAAACACATAACAATTATGCTTGTGCTTTCTATGGTAGTTTATCTGCACCTAGAATTAGAACAGTTGGACGTTAAAACAGCCTTTCTACATGGAAATCTAGAAGAAGAAATCTATATGGAACAACCAGAGGGTTTCAGTGATGATGATCAAGTATGTATACTTAAGAAATCTCTGTATGGGTTGAAACAAGCTCCTAGGCAATGATACTTACGTTTTGACAAATTTATGAAGTCTCTAAAGTACACCAGAAGCAAGTCATATCCTTGTGTGTACTACAAGTGCCTAAGCAGAGAAAATTATGTATGTTTGCTTCTATATGTCGATGACATGTTGATAGCAGCAAAAAGACATAATTGAGATTTCAAAATTGAAGATGGTTCTGAGCAATGAATTCGAGATGAAGGATCTAGGTAATGCAAGAAGGATCATGCGATACATCAGAAACACAACAGAGTTAAAACTGACTTTCACAAAACCAAAAGAACTGAAAGTTAGGGGCTATTGTGACAATGATTATGCATCAAATCTAGATAGGAGAAGGTCAATTACCGGATATGTATTCCAAGTGGGTGGGAACACAGTCAGTTGGAGATCCGGCCTTCAGCAAGTTGTAGCTCTTTCGACTACTGAAGCAGAGTACATGGCTCTTGCTGAAGCCGCCAAAGAAGCTCTGTGGTTAAAACGAATCGTCACCGAACTGGGTTTAGCGCAGAATCAAGTCGAGATCTTGTGTTATTTGCAGAGTGCGATTTGTCTGGTAAGGAACAATGTGCACCATGAGCGCACGAAGCATATTGACAATCGATTTCACTTTATCAGGGATGAAATCGAGCAAGGAACTCTAAAGGTCTCTAAGGTAAACACGAAGGTGAACCCGGCAGACATTCTAACAAAGTCTGTACCGGTGAAGAAATTTGAGGAGGGATTAAGGGATTTGAAGGTGCTCGTGCACCATCACTAGCTCAGGAAAGAAATAAGGGAGCTAGGGTTCTGGCAGGGAAAAAAAGTCGCCGGGAGAGGGCTAGAAGAGGTAAAGTTTTTAGTCGGTTGAGACTGTGACCTAATAAAGATGGAGATTATCGTTTAAGTAATTGGGCCACAGTCTGATGGGCCGACGAAGTTGATGCTGGACTGGTTGAGGTCCAACTTGGATTCGCATTCCTTGGGCTATAAAAGGTCAACAATAATGGGCCTATATTTGCTATCTTTGGTGAAGAATCGTGCTGTACTTTGCAGTCTTCTTCTTCCTGAAAAAATATGGTCAATGTTAGGCATGGAGATGGAGACAGGGGAGGTCGAAGTCAAGAGATTAGGGCATTACTTATCTATGATAATTGTTGTATAAAAGGGACAAAGAGTGAGAAGAAAATATCTAAGAGAGTTAGGGTACTTACTTGGGGTTTTATTTTCTTCTACATCTTTCTCTTGGGTGGTGAGTAAGTGAGTGTGGATCTCTGTGGTCTTTGTAATCTGTTTCAAAATCTTCGTATAAGCCTTGAGAACTGGTTGAAGTTCTCCAAGACGTACCAAGGTCTAATTGACCTTGGGAACTTGTAAATCCTCAAGTCTCTTCAATTTCATTCAACCTAAATCAACAAAAACATCTCAGAGTCATTCATCTTTAGTCAAAATCTCCGGTTAATAAATCAACATTCAGGTTGACCAAGTTTACTAAATCTTCTATAGACTCAGGGAGCTGACTAGTTCTGTTCGAAAGCAAATCAAGCCTCGTCAAGGACAAAAGCCCTCCAATGGTTGTCGGTAATACCATGATGCAGTTCTCAGAAAAATCTAGACTAACAAGACTCGATAACTTGCCTATAGAATCCGGAAGCCATTCCAGCTGATCCATCAGCTTGTGCTGCAGTTTTAGCTCCTGAGTAGCTTTCTTGGCCGACACTTCAATCAAACTAGCGAGTTTTATGAGACTCAAATTCTCCCCATCATGGCGCCTACACATAAATGCAATAATGATTCCACTAAAATTAGAAACAAACAAATTATATTGGAAAACAAATTAAAATCACATGAAAATCACTATTAGGAATCTTTAGGCTCAAATTCTATCAAAAAGTTTAAACATTTCATGGCCTAATGTGATGGTTCCACGAAAAGAAAAACTAAACACTGTTTGTATCTTAAGCTCAGTTTCTATCCAAAGGTAGAAACATTTCATAGCCTACACAAAAGTGATGGTTCCGCTACGATCAGATTCCTATTGAAAGCAAACAAATCTTGTAAGCGCTATTTGAATCTTAAGATCAGATTCTATCTAAAAGACAACTTCAAGGGTTTTGTGGAATCGAACTCACAGGTGACGACTTTCTTAGCCTAAAGTGTTGAGTCTGAAATATGAGGCTTCCGAGGAGCTAACTCACAAGTGACGACTTTCTTAGCATATAAGGGATCTGATTGATGTGTGTTATCTCTAATACGCCCCCGTAAAATGAAGATGATCGACTGTAGAGAGATAAATCTTGGTATTTAGTAGTACATTAGTCGTTGTTGTGATAGAGTTTTAGTTAGTACATTAGACTCCAGGAAATCTGGATTGAACGAGTTGTGGTAGTTGAGTACTACATACTTCATCCGAGAATGAAATACCGGGTTGGCACAAAGATAAGTGGCACCAACATTGTCACAATAGATTGCGGGCTGTAAGGTGGGCTTGATTCCGAGGTCTTGCATTAAATAAGCTACCCAACATAACTCTGATGCAGCATCAACGACATATTTGTACTCGGCTTCGGTGGTAGATCTGGCCATACTTTCCTGGTTCTTCGAGGAACTGATTGGACCTAGGTAAATGATGTTTGCACTTGTAGATGTGTAATCGTCACGGTTTCCAGCCCAATCAGCATTTGAAAATGCATTGATATCTAGAGTTTTATGTCGTTTGAAGAAGATACTGTGAGTTATTGTCCCTGAGAGGTAACATAATACTATTTTAACAGCTTGGCAGTGGAGATTTGTTGGCTTGATGCATATATACTGAGAACGTTTGTTTATGGCAAAGGCAACAGCGGGTCTCGTGAGTAGTAAGTATTGGAGACTCCATACTATGATTATGTACTGCGTTCCATCAGCTAGTGGTGTACTTGATTGAAGATACAGAGAGACATTTGGTGCAAGTGAAGTAGAGATAGGTTTCGCAGAGAGCATACCACTTTTGGCAAGAATGTTTGTAATGTACTTAGTTTGTGACAATATCATCCACGTAAACCAACACATAGATTGTGACACCAGACTTGTTATTAGCCGTAAAGCGCTTTGTTGAGTTTGAAAACGTAGTCTGAATGGTCTTTGTCAACAAATCCGGTGGGCTGAGCCATATAAACTTCTTCTGATAATCTGCCTTTCAGAAAGGCGTTGTTGAAGTAGATTTGATGGAGTGGTTAATCATTGGAGACGACGTGACCAAGAATTAGGAGAACAAAAGCAGGTTTAGTGAGAGAGGCGTAGGGGAAGGTTGTTTCATGGAATTGGACATGTCGGAAGGTGAAGATTCGTTTAATTGAGAGTTCATAACAGAGATATGCGCTTTGGGTTGGTGCATACCGAAGAAAGATAAAAAAAAACGATTTTGTAATTTGTGTTTTGTGTAGGGGTGAAGACAAGGATAACAAAAGGATCCAAAATCTTTGATTTTGCTATAGTTTGGAGGAGAACCAAAGAGAAATTTGAAAGGGATTGGAATGTGAGAGAATTGGTGTTGGGAGTCTATTTATGGTGTAGACAGCTACAACAAGAGCAAAAGGCCAAAAAGAAAGTGGAATGGAAGAGTGTGTTAGAAGCGCCAAACCAGTTTCAGCGATGTGTTGGTGACGTCTTCCTGAAAACCCATTGTGTTCGGGTGTATGAGGAGGAGTTGTGAGGTGAGTGATGCCATTTTCAGCAAGATATTGTGCCATGGCGATTGTTTCACCACCGTTGTCCGAATAAAGAGTAACTATTCGTTGTAGCTTGTTCTGTCTGAGACTTTTGAATCTTTTGAATGTGTCAAATACATCGGATTTCTTGTGTAGAGGATATAACCAAATGTAATGGGAGAAGTGGTCTACAAATATAACATAGTACTTGTAGCCATCATCAGATATTATTGGGGATTGCCAGACATCTGAATAAATGATCCAGCAGTTTTGTTGATTTGAGAGATGAGGTGGTTGTTGAGTTTTGTGATGGACTTAGTGGTTATAAACTGTGTAGGTTTAGGATCGATTTGAAGAATATGAGCGACAAAAGCAATTTAACGAGTTCCCGGCAATGAAACGGTACGTCTCGTGGGAGTTACGGTGACTCCCAAATCCACTAGATAAAGTGATTACAACCACTTGACACTCACACCAACTATCTATGTTGTAGATTGCAACGGAATACACATTGATACTACGAGCTTTAACCCTATATTCTACTGCAAGTGAACAGAAAACGAAATAGTATTTAGTGATCGAATCCACGGAGAACCAAGTTACACTCTCAATTTTTATAGAGTCGCAAGCTATATCAATCAAATGGAGGAAGTGAATTCTAACAACTTAAATGTGGATGTAATCAAATAATTAAGATAATCAGATGTCGGGTATTCATTCGGGAGATAAAATTCTTGTTAGGGAAACTAATCAGGAACTACTCTAATCTATTTCCCGGCTTGAACATGAATAAAGACAGACCAACTCTTGTTGAATCTACCCCTCTATCAATAACCTAAAGGTCCTAACTCCCGTTTGTTTCAGACTACAAATAGGCTTTATCATTTTGGTTCAATTACCCACATCAACTCTCGTTGGTAGTGAAGGAATTGCTCTTCTAATCTAGTTCTAGTTCTTAACAATCTTCTGGAAGGTTAACAACCTAAAATCATTGACTAGGTGATCAGGTTAATCTATGCATTAGATTCGAGTATTAGAAGGAGAATCATCTACTAATCAATCCTATTCGTTTTCCAACAGTGAATTCCAAAACCCTAGAATCCCTAGATTCGATCTAAGATCTACTCATACATAGAACATCAGTTTAAGTAGATCATAATGAATTGAAATTGAAATTGCATAAAGAATGAATAAAGAGGGTTTATAAATTCTCTCAAGTATGAAGGGATCTTCTTCCTAGCTTACAAAACTCTAAAACTCTGTAAAATTTCGTTCTTAGAAGGTAAAAACGACCCTCCGAAAAAGAATAGGAAAAAAAGTATTTATATGGCCCAAAACAGGAGCTGAAAATCGTGAAATTAGGTTTCTGCGAAAGGCTATGATCGATCGAGCAATGGGCGCTCGATCGATCTCCTGGATAATGAGTCGATCATCTCAGAGACTAGGTCGTTCTTTAGATCGTGCGCATCATCCTTCGAGATCAATGATCGATCGATCATTAGTAGATCAATCGGTCATTCCTTTCGTGGAAAATGCTGGAAAATGCTTCAAACCCCTCCAATGTTCCACCTTCAAACATAATTCCAACTCCGAACGTTTTTGACCTGAAATCTTAATAAAACATAGACAAATTTCTCAGATATAACTGTAATAATGAGCTCAAAACTGACAAGATATGAGGAACATCAATTCCCCCAAACTTAGCTTCTTGCTTGTCCTCAAGCAAAGAAAGAAAGATCATAGGAAGATCACATCTCATCAGACAAATGACACTCTCGAGATCCTGCACATCAAGTCCAAAGTGATCACAAGAATACGACTCATCAAAATCGAGGCCACTTTGTACTTCCCCTAGACTTAGCAAACACAACAATCTCGCGTCACAACTCAAAACAAACAATCAGAGCTCATATACTGACTCCGTAATAAATCTAAGTGCGGTCTCATTCGAGGGAATATCGATCAAAAGGTTTAGAGTTCCTACCTCTACTCTCTAGACTACCTTCAGTTTGATTCCATCTCTCTCTTTTCATAAGGACAATTATTACCAGTAAGTTGCTTCATTGGAGTTTTCTTTCAGTAAGCTTATCAGTATAGTGAAAAAGGTCACGTCATTGGATATATCCTTAGAGACATCTAATTCACTCTAAAAATTTGCAGTGTCATTGAAAAACTTTTACCCTAGGCTAACTTAATGCAAAAATTTATATCGAGTCGAAATTTTTGGCTCAAGATGCCTGAACATGGTGAAGAGATATACATAACCAAACTTACAAGGAATATCTTTCACTGAGTAAAGAGAAGGAATATACCTGACGTATTACCAATTCCCTTGACGAGAGAGTTAAGTCAAGTTTGGTGTGAAATCAGCATGAAATCCCCTGAAAGTTGAATGAATGTGCTATGAAACAGAGTGTTGCTTTGTCGCTAGGTTTTCCAATAGTCTAATCGATTCCTCACAAATGCAAAACAAGTGGTACTAAGTTCAGGATAATGCTAGGGAAATAGAAAATCAAATGATCTGATGTCAGTCTGAAAAGCTCAAAAATACAGAAATAAAAGAGGGAAATAGTATGAAAATCCTCGAATGAAAAGAAACAAAATAGAGAATTGTGTTAGTCAATAGGTGTTCTCCCCCAGACTTACTTTACACCGTCCCGGTGTAAAAATAAACCAAAGGAAAGACATATAAACATGCATAAGAAATAAAGTGCAAAAGAAGTAGGGAATAACTAAAAAGCTACTCAAGAATCTCGCTGTAGCGGGCGCCTAGTGCTCCACGACGACGGTGATCCACTGTCTCAACATCCTCATCATCGTCTGATCGATGTCCAGTAACATCTGGTTGGTGGGTAGGTGCGGTAGCATGCTCGTCACGATCGGCGTCAAGTGCACTCATACAAAAGGTAGCTGGGATCCTCCTCAGTGCGTTCCAGATGGTCCGCTGAATTGACCTCTTTTGACTCTCGTTCTCTACTTGCCACTCTCTGAACTGCCGATCCGTGAAGTCCGGCGAGTAGTGAGGCAATCCGAGTTCCTCCTCGGGAAACTCGGGAAGCAGAAAACCAGAAGGTGAAGCAGCGGATGATGGGGGTACAAACTGAGTAGAGGTGGAGGCTCCAGCTCTCCTAGATCGAGCACGCTGTGCAGTCTCCTTCTCCTTGAGCTTACCGGAGATCTCAGGATGCGACAAGTCAGGTCGAAACTGCACATTCTCTCTGCAGCTTACAGAGGTGAGGTGAGGAGTCGGGAGGGTGACATACATCATCTAGGGTGTATCGTCGAAAAAGGTCCACTGCTTCTTCTCTAGAAGGTACCCAAATCGTGCCAGGACAACCATATTTATTTGTCTGCTCAAGGTCTAACCCGTGGTACGTGAAGATCGGTGTCAGGAGACAACCAATTGGCTCGACCACTCCCATCCTTGGGTCACCTCTGTATCTACGCCTGATTAGTTCATTGGCAAAAAGGTAGCCCCAGTTGATGTTCAAAGGTGGTCCCGCAGCGAAATTAGGATCGTGGTACAAATCTGGGACCATAGGAGAGATAACGTCGTGCAGATACTTCAGCTGAGACTTTGTGACACTGCCTAACTCGTCCTTCGCTAGAATCGTCGACCCAATGTGCTTGGCGACTATCTGAATGGCTTCCTGATGTGCGTGAGCTTCGTGGCTTTACCCTGATAGCCATCACCTGACAATACGTACCACAACTCGTTCTTTGGCGGTGAGTTTTTTGATGGTTTCTGCCCAACTGCATACTCGTCAAACCCGTAAATCTGGCACATCTCCTGAATTGTGATAGTGTAGAGGGCTCCTATGTACCGATATGTCAGATACTATGCATAGACTGGATTGTGGGGGTCTGCGCACGCATGCAGATCACACGTCGCCAAGAACTGCCTGACTACCTCTGGATACAGTGGATATGCTTCGAAACAGAATTTGGTAATACCGAGGTTGTCCAACAGCTGAACAACATCTCCTAAGATGCTCACCCTATCCAGTGTCGCGCGACAGAGGAACTTGGTTGGGATCAACGTGTTTGTCAGGAGTTGATCATAGAAGCTTTCATGAAAGCTTTTCCAACCGTCTCCCTCAGTTATTTCCTTATATGCTGCGGAGTTCCTGACAAGAGCAGGGGCATTCCTATAAGCCACATTGTCGACGAAGTATGTCTGTTCTGGTCTCGGCCATGGCAGACAGTCACCTAGTTGACCTTGTCTGTGTGAATCGTCGTACTGTCGTGACGACTGACCGCGCTTCAAATTTGAAGATGCTCTCACCTTCCTTGCAGGTTTCTTAGGATTGGAGGTGGATGTTCGAACTATCTACAAAAAAAAATGAGAGACACAACCGATAGAATGACTTTGTGACTAAGAAAATTCACAAAAATTTGAATTCTTAGGTTTATAAATGATCAGTGATTCGGATTCTCATTCAAATAAACAATATCAACATCCAGCAATGCATCAATCAAACCACATCAAATCAAAATCAAGCCTTAAAATTTTGAAATTTCTCTAAAAATTCTCCTTCGACTTAACGAGCAATCCCTATTCGAAATTTAACAATCCACACAGCGAGAGAGGGTCGAATCTATGTATGTATGAGGCATATGTATAGATTAATCGATGAAAATCAACCAAGATAACAAGTTCCCCTTTTACCCAATTTATCCTTCAAATCGGATCAAAATTTCAAATTTAGAGTGCATACATTTGCAGATCAGAGTTATAAACCACAAAATCAGATAGAGGATGTGATTTTAACTGGATTAGGCTTTTGAATCGTCAAAATCGGGTGAAAAACGAGAGAGAAATCAAGTTTTAAGAATTTTCACATAGTGTTTCGCGAAAAATAATTGCTCTGCGCGTTTAAGAAGACGATCCATTTCCCCGAGTTGCTCGATCGATCCGCCTTTCTTTACATCGTGCCCTGGATCGTGCGGCTTCCTTGCTCGGTCGTGCGATGAATCATGCACCTTTCTTGCTTGATTGGTCGGTCTTTGCTCATCCATTCGGGCAACAGATCGTGCACTACTCCTCGATCAATCGATCCATTCCTTTTCAGTCGGGAAATGGATCGTGCGCAAACTCTAGTAGGATGATGTATTGTGCTCGGTCGTGCTTTTGATCGTGCGCATCCTACTATATACCCTTGATCGATCGATCCGAGGAAGATCGATCGATCCATGCCTCCGAGAACTTCCTACTTTAAAACACCCAAAACAAAAGCGAAATCAAACGAAAAGGAAAAACGAAAAACAAAATTACCTTGACTCAGACGCCATTCATATGGCGGAGCTGCTCGAGTGAGGTTTGCTCACTCCTTGTACACTTATCTCCTCAATGATGAATCTTTTCAGATGTTCATCTTTCGTGTGTATCGTTCTTCCTCATACATCCAACAATGCAACAGTTCCATCACGGACTATTTCCTTGACCGTGTAGGTTCCACCAGCATCAATACCAGAGCTACCTGCAAAAATCTTTATGACAAGACTATTAACATCGTAATTGCAGAATTTGTTAAGACGATAAAGGATACAAGTGTCTTGATGTTCATCCGAAACCCTCTCGTGTTCATCGAACAGCTTATACCGCTTGTCACAATCACTATCTTCTTCACCATCTTGAATCATACCGTAGAAACGACTCGAAGAAGCTCGAATGGGGTATGAGACATTCTGATCAACGTTCTGCAAAACGACTATCTGACTCAGAAAGTCTAACTTGGCGCCCGCGGTGTTGAGGAATGGTCTTCCCAACAGGATAGGAACAACTCCTTCTCTTGCCATCTCTACAACCGTGAACTCTGCAGGTATCTTGCAATTTCCGACCAGGAGACTAAAGTCAACAAGTCTCCCCTTAAGGACCTTCGAAGATGCATCTCCAAACGAAACAGAGGAGTGATGTTCCTGCATCAGCTCGATACCAAGTTTCTCCATGGTCTCCAAGGAGATGACATTAATACTAGCTCTAGAATCGCATAGCGCGTCACTGAAAACCAGCGGTCCAACCCGGCACGGTATCGTAAACTCTCCCTGATCCTCTACCTTCTCAAGCTCTTTAGGGTATGGAGCCCGAGGATCGTGCTTGCTCTCAACCGAAATCCCAGCTTCAGATTTTACCACATTGCAAGATTCTCTCGGATTTTTCTCAACTTTCCCAGGTAAATCTCCTTGGGGGCGCCTGATAGGTTCCGCAATCTGAGCAACTTGTGTGTCCAGGTTCTTGAGGTGCATAGAGACTGACTCAAACTTCCCATTCAGGTCACTGTATATGTTATCAATCTTAGCATTGAGCTCCCTGGTAGTCTTCTACTGCTCGACGGCGAGCTGCTGAATCAGGGCTATGATTTCTTCGTTCGACGTCTCTGAAGGTGCTGCTTGAGGTTGTTGCTGCATTGGCGGCGGCACATATGGCTTGTATGGTCTTTGCCAATTACTCCCTTCTGCGCTATGAGCGAACGGTCTCTAGTTGTTCTATCTTTGCCCTGACTTTTGAACGAATGGCTTTCTCTGAAAAGGTGACCCTTGAGGCAATGTGGGTGCTGGGAAAGTAACGTCTTGAGGATTCTCAACATTAGTGCTCCTGTAGGAGAGGTAGTTCGGGTTCTGATCCATGTTCTGCCAGTTAACATAGTCGACTTCCCTCTGGTCTTCAGAACCAGCAGTAGTATCTTGAACCTGAGCTACTTCTCTATCGTCCTCAACCAGATTCACACTCCTATGACTACCCTGATTCGCTCGGATCAGCATATCCAACTTCTCAGCAATGTCATCGATCCTCTGACTTTCCACACTGTTGACCTTCCTACCCCGATCATACTTCAGACAATGACTACCAGAACTTGCAACTAGGTTGTCGATCAGAGTGAAGGCCTTGTCTCTAGTGTTGGTCACAAAATCTCCATTGCTGGCAGCATTCAGAGAGTTTTTGTACTCCCACTCGATCCCGCTGTGGAAGGTGTTGAAGAGCTGTTCATCTGAGTACCCATGGTGCGGACAGTCTCGCTGGTACTCCTTGAAATGTTCCCACGCTTCACTCAAAGATTCCCCAGATTGTTGCTGAAACCCTAGAATCCCTAGATTTGATCTAAGATCTACTCAGACATAGAAAAAAGTTTAAGTAGATCATAATGAATTGAAATTGAAATTGCATAAAGAATGAATAAAGAGGGTTAAGAAATTCTCTCAAGTATGAAGGGATCTTCTTCCTAGCTTACAAAACTCTAAAACTCTGTAAAATTTCGTTCTTAGAAGTTAAAGACGGCCCTCCGAAAAAGAATAGGAAAAAGAGTATTTATATGGCCCAAAACAGGAGCTAAAAATCGCGAAATTAGGTTTCTGCGAAAGGTTATGATCGATCGAGCAATGGGCGCTCGATCGATCTCCTGGATAATGAGTCGATCATCTCAGAGACTAGGTCGTTCTTCAGATCGTGTGCATCATCCTTCGAGATCAATGATCGATCGATCATTAGTAGATTGATCGGTCATTCTTTTCGTGGAGAATGCCGAAAAATGCTTCAAACCCCTCCAATGTTCCACCTTCAAACATAATTCCAACTCCGAATGTTTTTGACTTGAAATCTCAATAAAACATAGACAAATTTCTCAGATATAACTGTAATAATGAGGAACATCAATGATACACCAAGAAGAAGAACAGATAATGACTTCTCAACTCCTCCTTATCTCACACCCCCCTTTTGATAACATACTTATATATGTGTATGTTCATAACCCTTCTTTAAGAAAAACAGGGCCAACAAATTTGTGGATGTCATAGGCCCAATAATAGAGACCCAACCTGTATTTGGAATTGGGTCAAAACTCCACAAATCTCCACCTTGACCCAAGTACAAAATATACGACATCACCATCGCCAATAGCAAAATCCATAGACGATAATTCAACGCAGCTCCCTTCACTGAGCTAAACCTAATCTCCCTGGACTCTTCCATTTTGGAGCTTCAACACGAACTTCTTGTCAAGTAGCACCAAGGTAATCCTCATTACTCATTTATCATGATAATACCTCGAGCAAGAGCACATACTTCTTGAATTTCTTTACTTGAAATTCATTAATCTCACTTCTTCCTTTCAAAAATCTCTTCAGATTTTTATTTTCACCCATCATCATTTTTTCCGATGATGCTCTGGTTATCGATTTTACCCAAGAAATCTCCACTTCACTTGTCAAAGACCTGGAGATTGAAAAATCGACATAACCACATATCTCCTTAAATAAGAGCTCTCCACCTGGAATCAACATCCACTTCTCATCGATTCCACCAAGCAAAAGGTAATTTCAACATTCTCACTTGTGCCTCTTACTTCCATTTCCAACGTGACGACTATCTTGTTTTTCCCGACACGTTGATGTCGCTGCAGCTGTCTTAATGTATTACTGAAGATTTATGAGCTCACAACAGAGCTGAAATTTAGGCCCATGTACGCTTTTAGTTAAGAAATCAGCTGGATTCACATTAATAGAGATTTTCTATAGCTCCACCTCACCTGTTCTAACCCTGTCTAGAATAAAATGAAACTTGTTATCAATATTTTTAGTCCTTTCGTGGTGAACTGGATTCTTTGCTAGGGCTAAGGCACTTTGACTGTCACAGTGCACTAAAACTTTATCTTGATCAAAACCCAGTTCTTTGCATAACCCTTTCAACCATAGAGCCTCTTTCACAGCTTCAGTTAAAGCAATGTACTCCGCTTCGATTGTTGAAAGTGCTACAACAGATTGCAAACAAGACTTCCACAAAACTGTATTTCCTCCTACCTTAAACACATAACCAGTAACTGACCTTCTCTTGTCCAGGTCAGTAGCAAAATCAGAGTCTGAGAATCCTTCCACGTTAAACTTATAGTCTTTCCTGAACACTAAGCTTTGCATATAGGTTCCTCTTAAATATTTTAGTACCCACTTAGTTGCTTCCCAATGATCCTTTCCTGGAGCACTCATGAACCTACTGATCAACCCAATTGCAAAACCCAAATCCGGTCTTGAACCAATCATTGCGTACATTAGACTTCCAACCACACTAGCATAAGGAATATTTTCCATATGTTCAGCTTATGATTATTTTTCTTCTTCTGTCCAATTTTTGAGTTTAAAGTGAGATGAAGTTGGTGTAACAACTGGTCGTGCTTCAAACATTCCAAATTTTTTCAAAACATTCTCCAAGTAGTTTATTTGTGACAGAATTAGCACACCATTCTCTCTGTCTCTTGTGATATCCATGCCCAAAATTCTAGAAGCCTTACCCAGATCCTTCATTTCAAATTCACTTTTCATTCTCTCTGTCTCTTGTGACATCCATTTTCTCTGAAGCAATTAAAATGTCATCTACATACATAAGTAAATACACAACATTATCAGTTTGACATCTTTTCACATAAACGCAAGGATCACGTTCACACTTCTCAAATCCTTGGTCTTTTATGAATTTATCAAATCGTTGATTCCAACATCTAGGGGACTAATTGAGTCCATATAAAGACTTCTTCAACAAACATACTTTGTTCTTATTTCCAGGTTGAATAAAACCTTCAGGTTGACTCATTAGAATTCACTCTTCTAGATTTCTATGCAGGAAGTCTGTCTTGACGTCCATTTGCTCTAGTTCATAATCCATGTTGACAACAATTCATAACATCAATCTGATGGAAACATGTTTCACCACCGGTGAGAAAACCTTATTTTAGTCAACCCCTTCATGTTGTAAAAAACCCTTTCGCAACAAGTCTTACTTTATGTCTTGGTGTTTCAACACCCGAAATACCACCTTTCAGCTTGAATATCCATTTACAGCCCAATATCCTAGCTTTTTGTGGTTTCTCAATAAGATCCCAAGTGTTGTTCTTCCTGTGAGACTCCATTTCCTCTTTTGTTGCCATCTCCCAATATCTTTTCTTTTTACTTCTCATAGCCTCTGCAAAGGATTTAGGCTCTTTAAGTTCTATGTCTTGAGCAGCTGAAAGCGCATATGCAACAAAATCACTATCCTCAAATCTAGAGGGAGGTCGCATATTAATTCTTCTAGTTCTGTCACGGGCCAACATATAATCATCAAGTGATTCACTTGTTTCAACATTTGTACCTTGTTCATTCTCTGAAACGTTTGGCTGTTTTTCATTTTCAGATTTCTCAGAATCTGACGAACCTCCACTGTTATCAGAATCACTCTCTGAATCTGAGTAACTTGGAGAAGGACCTCTAATTAAATTCGAACTGAACATCACCTTCTTCTTAGCCTTTCTTAATTTATGTTCTTCCTTATTAGCTACTTGTTCAGTCTTACTCATACTGTCCATGAAAATCTCTTCTTCATTGAAAACCACATTTCTGCTAGTTACACACTTTCCTTCTTCAGGCAGCCATACTCTATATCCTTTAATACCAAAATGATATCCCATAAATATTCCCTTCACAGCCCTTGGACTTGTTTTTCCTTGGGTTACATGAACAAAAGCTGAGTATCCAAACCTCTTCAAGTGACTCAAATCTGACTTCGACCCACTTCACTTCTCCTCGGGTATCTGGAAGTTTATAGAGGAGTTTGGAGTTGTATTTATTAAGTATACAGCTGTGGATGTAGCTTCTGCCCAAAACTCGTCTCCCAAACAAGATTATGTAAGCATGCATCTAACCTTGTCCATTATGGTTCTATTCATCCTCTCTGATACACCATTTTGTTGTGGTGTATAGGTGCAGGTTCGATGCCTGATAATCCCAGCTTCCTTGCAAAACTCATCAAATTTAAAGTTACAAAACTCCAGCCCGTTATCGGTTCTAAGATACTTGATCTTTCTGTCCATCTGATTTTCTACAGCTTGCTTCCAATCTCTGAATTTGTCAAACACTCCATCTTTTGTTTTCAGAAAAACACCCATGTTTTCCTCGAGAAATCGTCAACGAAACTGACAAAGTACCTTCAGCCACCAAGACTTTATGGGGTAGTGTGAGCCCCATAAGTTGGAATGAACGTAGTCGAGAACACCTTTTGACGTGTGTTTTGCTGCTTTGAAACTTTGTTTATGAGACTTCCCAATAACGTAATTATCACAGAAGCTTAGCTTTTTCACAACCTGATCCTATAGATGACCCCCTTTAACAAGTATATCCATATTCTTTTGACTCATGTGGCCTAACCTTGAGTACCAAATTTTTGTCATAGCTGTTTCTGGATTTACCATTTCAACTTCTCCCTTTACCACAGTTCCATCAAGATAATACAAACCATCTTGATATCTCCCTGACAAAACGTTTTTTTCATCTTTATAAAAGTTTACCACAAAGTCACTGCCTTCATACCTACAACCATTCTTCTCAAGTTGACCATAACTTATAAGGTTTATGCCCATAGAAGGAATATACCTCACACCAGTTAAAATCACAATTGAATTATCTGAATTTATAATCTTGATCTTACCAATCCCTTTTACCTCACTTTGTGTTAGATTCCCCATTGAAACCTTTCCTCCTTAAACATCTTCAAAATCAAAGAGTGAGTCTCTGTCAGGTGTTATGTGAAAACTACACCCAGAATCCATAACCCATTCTTGTTTGGTGTCATTTTGGCTCACGGTCAACACAGTTGGCTGAACTGGTTCTGTGGCCACATTGGCTGAGCTGGCTGGCTTGTTATAATGTTTCTCTGGGTATTCTCTTTTCCAATGTCCCTCTTTTCCACATATAAAGCAACCTTTGTTGTTCTTATTGTACATTGGACTGGATTTGGATCTAGCCTTGCTTTTTTTATCTTCCTCTCCATCCTTTACTGCTTCCTCTATCATATTTCTTCTCTGTTTTTCCCCTATTTTCAATGAACAACCCTTCATTATGTGATTTGGTAAGTCTTCCCTTTTCTAAAAACTCTTTTTCTTTTGATTTTGTAGCACCAATGACCTCATTTAGACTCAAGGTGTCTCTGCCATACTTCAACGTTTCCTTAAATTGATCATATCTGTCAGGTAGGGAATTCAAAAGAAGAATAGCTTGAACCTCTTCTGTTAACTTTAGCCCAATATTGTTCAGGTCTGCCACGAGATTAAGGAAACCATCCACATTCTCATCTATATTTTTAGAGTCAAGCATCTTGAATGTGTAGAATTTTGACTGTAAGTAAATTCGATTGGGAAGAGATGTTTCCATGTATAACCTGTTTAGAGTGGACCACATTGCAGCTGCTGTTTCACAGTTTGAAATCTTT
Organism: Lepidium sativum; assembly: GCA_023374145.1. Classification (NCBI taxonomy): domain Eukaryota; kingdom Viridiplantae; phylum Streptophyta; class Magnoliopsida; order Brassicales; family Brassicaceae; genus Lepidium; species Lepidium sativum. The sequence goes on from JAKUCM010003047.1 coordinate 52,516, forward strand.
CTTAACACTTGATTTCCCACGTTAAGAATGATGAGATCTTTTGCTTTTTCTGATTTTTTCAAATTTTCAGGGTCAATATATGTGATGACTCCAGGAGCACCTGTCACACCGCTCACTGCTTCTTTTCCAGTTGTACCTGATGTAGTAGGTGTATCTTTCTGCAGCTTCTCATCTGTTAAGATACTCTTCAACCCTAACACACCAAAGTGAGCAAGCATTCTCACCTTCCACAAGGAAAAATATCCAGTCCAATCAAAGCGATCCACTTGGTCGTTTCCATCTAGAAGAGAGATAAATCCTTTTCCTTTAATATCAATACGAGAATCATCAACAAATCTCATATTTCCCGCAATCGTTTCATCAATCCGAGTGAAGTATCATCTATCACATGTCATGTGATTATTTGGTCCATTATCAAGATACCAAATATTCTCTCCATTATTCATCTCAAATGTACTTGGTACGCAATTCTCCTCGTTTAGATAAACTACCTCGTTCAAAAAGAGATTATATGCGTCTTGTGTATCACCATCAACACTTTTTTTTAATTCTTTTGTAGTTTAAGTAAAAGATCCGGAAAACTATAAGCATAAAGTCCTAGCTTATCACATCGATAATACATGACCTTAGATAGATCTCGATATCCATTACCTAGTCCTCATCCTCTTCCGCGTGAACTCGGTCGTCCTTATCTACTTCTTCCTCTTGATCTTACAGTAGAGTTTCTCGTTTGATTTTGTTGCTCCAAATATATCAACTGTTTTTGATCATCATCATCTTCATAGGCTTTTAGACGACCGAAAACATCTTAAAAGCTTGTTGTTTTAAGATCCAAGAGTTGCTCAAGAGATGCGACCATGAGGATGTATTTCTTTCTTGGGAGACACTTGAGAGACTTCTTGGCTAACTTAGATTATTCAGTAATTACTCCTAGAGATGAAGATCTTGATTTTATCATAGATAACTTGCGCACAATTTCGTCAATGGTTTCACTTTCTTTCATTTTAAGATGATCAAATTCGGACATCAAAGTTTGTAATCTTGTTTCCTTAACACGTCCAACCCCTAAATTTTGAGTTCTTATAGCTTCTCATACCTTCTTTTCTGTGTATAATTCCCCAACTTGTAGAATAAGAGAATTCAATATAGATTTGAATAAGAGTGCCATAGCCATGTTTTTTTTTCTTCCTATCATATATTTTAGTCTCAATTATCTCCCATACTTCATGTACCTTGAGAAATAATTTCATTCTCATGGCCCAAATGGTGCAGTTAGTTGTGATTAACATTGGACATGCTATAGAGGAAAAGCGTCCTCCGGATTTGACGTTCTTCATCGAAATTAGAGATTGCTTGTCTCACATTATTCGTTAAACCTCTTGTTTAACTTCTTTCTCGTGATTAACTCTCCTCCTTAATTATAAACTTTTGCTCTAACACCAATTGAAGCTCAATTGCAATCAAAATTAAGAACTCAAGATTTAATAAAGAATTGCTCTCTTTATTGTTTTAGAAAACTCTCTCAAAAACTAAAGCCACAAACCTGAAACTTTTAGGTTATAACACACTTTGGTATCTCCTTATATAGACAAGATAAGCTTCTTAATTATAATAGGAATAGATTTGATTAGATAACTCCTAAACATAACAAACTCTATTTTATCTATTAAATAACTTGATAAACAAGTTACTATGTTCAAGCTTAATTCAACAAAAACAAGCTACTATATGTTCCTTGTCTAATGTAAACACTAAGGAAAACTCATGAAAACAAAACAAAAAAACTATCAGTAGTTTACTCATATTTTCATTGGTTTTTCGAGTATTTGTTAGTCTTGTTGAGTCTTTTCATGTACAAAGCTAGTTAATATGGAATTAAGGATTGATATCATGGATTGGAGCAAAAAGGAACACGTTTTCAACACTTATGATCGATCGACCTCCTTCTTAATCGATCAATCCTGATACCACAAGAAGATGCGTCATACCTGAGGACCAGTCAGCTACTGATTGAAGTCATTCTGAATCGAAGATCGATTGATCCCCCTCTAAATCGATCGTTCCAGCCCCTGACAAAAGATTTGCACCTGATGTGAAGAACAACTAGTTGAACAAAGAATTGATCATACTACATTTGATCGATTAGTCTGCACCTAGATCGACCGATCTACGAGCATGCTCAAGAAAACATGATTTCCCTTATTTGTATCAGACGTGTTTTTAACCTACTTAATTAGCTTTTCTGATATTTTGAGACACACCTTTTTCATAATTTTACATATCCAACTTTGTTATTATTCTTGTAAGTTTTGGGAGAAGATTTCATTCTCTAAAGAAGAATTCTGAACCCTTTTTGATATTATTTGCAATTCAAGCATGCTTTCTTTCATCTCTTTTGATTTGTCTTCTTTGATCATATCTTAGTAGTTCTGTAATCAGATTTATGTTTTCTAGAGAATTAAGGATTCAATGAATTAGGAATAAATAGGACCTTGTCTTAAGTATTTCAGATAAAGGAAGGATCTTTTCTGCTTCACATTGCGCAAGCCAGATGGTCTTTGTATCCAAAACGTCACATAGACTTTTGTAGCACAGGATTAGATTGCAAAGGTCTATTGGAGAAACAAAATGAGAGATAACAGAAAGTACATCTCGTGGAAGAGACAGAAAGCACGAAAACTTATAGCCATTGTTTCTCTTTAAGGATTCAAGAGTAGAGACGTCCTAGGCCGCATATTTCATGAGTTTATCAAGAAGAAACACCATGTCTTCTTGTGGCACTCAATCGCATCATCCAGCATATGGATCCAATCGATCGAACTCACCAAAGTCGATCCGTTGGAGCTACCTCTCGGAATCACGCCTTCGAGGCCTTTATCATTTAATCTAGTGGCATGTCATAAGTTCACTAAAGGCAGACACATTTGCATATCCAGATATCGAATTCTTCTGTTCATATTATTTCAAATTTTGGCTATTGGACCAAAGAGTTATGGTACAATGTTGACAAAAAAAAGTGTATATATGATTAATTAAAGACGTTGAATACACTTGAAGTTGGAAGTGATGACGGTTGGTAAGATAATAGCAGATTCATCTCGAGTCATGTTAGATTTATCTTTGGATAAACAATTCACTTGATTGATTATTGATGTTGTTACGAAAGCTTTGAACCCATCTGCATTTTATGTTGTAGATTTATCTTCCAACATGCTTTTAGATTCTGAAGAGCATTGAAAACTCCACTCATTATTTCCTGAGGATTCCCATTAGACTATAAATATATCAACAAAAAAGGAACATTTAGCTTTATCAAAAAAGAAAGAAAGGAACATTTGGATAATAAACAAAGTTTTTGGTAAGTTAGTAATTAACACGATTCTTCCACGTATATCAAATTTAACGATCATAAAAATTTTGGTAATATATTTAAAACAACTAAAATAAAAAAGAATATAATCATATTTATATCACAAAATATTAATCTTTATTTGAAATCCTATTATATAAAAGAACTAAATCCTAACATAAAAAGGAATAATAAATAACTAACTATATCATTATCTTAAAATAATAATGTTGTTAATATTCTTAAAGGAAAATTAAATTCAATAAACTAATTAGAAATAAGTGTATCCATATACATTAGTTAGCATCGACATTATAAATATCTTACTATACTGATTACATAGTTAAATACAAAAATAATTATCGACATTAAATAAGATAACGACATTAGTCATTATATACTAAGATTAGTCTTTAAGATATTACATTTCTGATCCTAATCATAATCCTAACAGAAGATAATTAGGTAAATATCTCCTATATATTTATTTGCATATATATTAAGATACGATTTTTCAGCTCTCCACAAGTTTTCTAGCTCTGTCCAACTTAAACATCTAGAAAATTCATTTAATTTATAATTTCTACATATTGTACTTAAAAATCTTTATATTACATATACATTTTAAGACATTATTCATAATATCATAAATTTGTTAAATATTATAAAAAAAAACTCGTGCATTGCACAAGTCTATATCTAATAAAAAGAAAATTTAAGTTTTCAAAACGTAATATAAATTGCACCAATGTGTAAAATAGAAACAGAAGAGAACAAATTGCATATTATTTTTTGGTCTCTTGTTCTTTAACCAATATTTTTTACAAAAATAAATTCATGTTTCAGAAAAAGAGAATAAGTACCGATATTTCTTTAAAGTTGGACTGAAAATAGTCATTAGGATCACAATTTCGGTTCTGGCTGTCCAATATTAAATTGTATGCAACAATAGCCTAATTACAATGACAAAATGTAACATTATTTATTATTTCTTTTATTATTAAGAATATAGATTTGTATTTATTACATGAAAAACATCCATACCTATTTTTTTATTTTATTGGCAAGAGATTAAAGAACTTTGTTTCTCTCAAACCCTAAGTTGACCACATTTTGCATGATATCCTCATCAATCTGAAAATAAATAAAAAATCGCATAATACTAAAAAACTTACGTAAGTGATAAATCAAAGTTCGACTTTAAGTTATTGCATAACCCGATTAATATAATTTAAGATGGTGTAATGCAATTAAGAAAATGTTTTAACCTTTTTGGTTTGTGTTGCAGTAATATCTAACGGAGGAATAGCAAGATAACGAGAAGATTGGTGTTGAACCAAGGATGTTGATAAATCTGAGGAATGCTAATTCTCATCATAGGATCAACCACTAGAATCCTTAGTATCAAATCTTTAGCACCATATGATAAATAATCTGGAATAACATATCCCTTCTGAAAAATGGAAAAATAGACATAAATATTTGATGGCTTCATTAAAAATAATTATTTGATAATACCTTGATCTTATTAAAAAGTTTAGAAATATTTGCATCATCATAAGCAAGGAGTACCACACAATAGAGCATATAATATAACTCCACAACTCTATATATCTACTTTTGGTCCAGAATACGGTTTTCCCAAAACAAGCTATATAAGAAAATTTAATTAGGATATTACCCAATTTTTAATCAAATAAGAAAGATAAATGTGTTGATTTTTTCCAAAAATAATATTACCTCATAAGCAACATAGCTAGGGCTTCCACAATTAGTCTTTAGAAAATGACCATCTTGCATGACATTACTTAATCCAAAGCCTGCAACTTTTATGTTGTGTTTGATTCCAAAAGCATATTCTCTGGCTTAAGATCTCTATGAACAATTCTATTGTGATGACAATAATCCACACTCGATATGATCTAAACATATTTATAATTTTGGACAAAAAAAAAAATTGATCAATCAAAGAAGATATACAAAACGAGTCTTACCAAGTTATGTATTGAATGAAAAGAAAACATTTGCAACCTGTTGAAAAAGTTCACGAGCTTCGTCTTCATGAAATCGACCCTTTTTTACAATATAGTTATATAATGGGTTGTTATATTTTTCCCCATTCAACTTATTTATTTCTCAACTTTTTAACACCAATTTTTGGCTTCTTTATTTTGTGCCAGTAACTTTCTTTTTTTCGATTTACTACACAAACTTGTCATCATTACCCATATTAATACACATGACAATTAACTTATAAAAATGTTTATGACAACTAAAGCCGCGAGTTAAATTGTGTGTTTAGCACCAAAACAACGTTGTTTTGGTCAATAAATTTGTTAACACACAAGCCAAAACAAGGTCGTTTTGGATTAGAATACAATTAAAAGAGAAATAGAAAAACAAAACACATTCGTTGCTTAACAGAGAATTGTCGAAGTCAAATCAGAACTGGGGATTTCGAAAAATTAGGGTTCTTGATAAAATCAGAATTGCTGATTTGACTAACTTAATTTGGTGTTTAAAGACGTCGTCGGAGCAGTGAGTCCCAAAATCGATGATGAAAAAGTTCAATCTCGACAGTAATGGATATATCAATTTAAATCGCAGTTTTAGTTGTAGTAGATGATTTTTATAATTTAATTGCATGCGTATTAATATGGGTAATAATAAGTAGTTTGTGTAGTAAATCGAAGAGAAAAATAAGCCAAAAGTTTGTGTTAAAAAGCAAAGAAATAAATAAGTTGAAGAGGGAAAATGTGTGGTAACCCTTTTATAATTGTCTGGAGTTAACATATTCCATCATAATATAAATGTTATCAGCAGTCCTATCACTTCGTATTGACCGAATAATATGAGGATGTACCCAAGATAATCATAGGCTTTAGCTGATAACATAAAAATTGAAAACCAAGATTCAAATATGAAAACAAATGAAAACCAAATACAAATTTGAACACATATATGGAGAACTTTTTCTCGAGAGATAACACAAAAAGATTAGAAATGAGTAATTGTATACTGAAGTGCATTGACACATATATATTACTCTAAAATCAAAAATTTGTTTTGTAACTTTGAGCTGATGTAAGCTTGAGTCACATTGTTGACTCTACGAGAAAGAGATATTTTTCCATGAATTATTAATTTTGACACTCGGAGCTAAATCAGCCCGTTTCTGTTTTATCTTAGTAGTAGCAAGATAACAAAAAATATAAATACAAAATTAAAATCTATATATTAGTAAAATAGGTATGTCTTTTATGGTTAATGGAATCTTCTTAGAAACATAATTTAAGACAAAAATCCTTTAAATCAACTGAATTATGGAAACAGTAGCTATACAATTTTTTTTCTTATAAATAAATTGAGTATAGCATATACATACATTCATAAATAAATATATATATATATATATATTTATTGCGAAAAAAAAAAAAGTTTACTAAAAAGTTTAATATTATTTTTTTCGTCGTAATATTTCATTGAATAAAATTCAGTTTGCCAAAAAAAACATTGTGTATGTCGCAATAATGTGTTAGTAAAATATTAAATATATAATGCTATATAAAACGGAAAACGACGATTATATCTGAAGTCCAAATTTTTTCATATACATAACTTAAATTTCATATATAACTAAATAAACTAACTTATCGTTTAAAGTTATTACTATAACCACTTTCTCGATTGATCGAGTGTGTCGTAATAACCGTGTCCCTTAAAACTTATGACCTTATTAACTCAAGTCCAAAATTTTCTGTATACATAACTTAAATTTCATATATACCTAAATAAACTAACTTAACATTTAAAGTTACAACTTACAACTATAACGAATTTCTCGATTGATTGAGTGTGTTATAATAATTGTGTCATTTAAAAATTGTGATCTTATTAACGGTGAATTTATTGCAAACGTGTGTCGTAATAGTTTAATAATAAAACATTAAATATATAAATGCTTAAAACGAAACTAACTCATATTCTCATCAACTAAAGTTCCAATTCTTATTGCCTAAAAAGTTCAAATTACATGTTACATAAGCTAACTTACCTTTTCAAATTAAAGTTATCATGAATGTTTTTTAGCGTATGTTACATAAAAATTATGTCTTTTCAGCATTAAGATTTTGTTTTTTTGTCAATATTAGGGCACAACAGACTGGCTTCTATATAGTATAAATGGCGGATGTTGATCCCTGAATATATATATCTGCCTTTAGTGAATATACCACTTTCTATTAGACTAAAAGCTATTTGCGCGCGCATTAAGATATGTCATTGTAATTTATTGGACACATATGTCATTGTAATTTATTGTTAAAACCATTAAATATATAATGCTTAAATGAAAAACTAATCGACTAGTATTAACATCACTAAAGTCCAAATGATTTTTCTACACAAAATTGAAATTTTATGTTTATAACCTATAGAAACCTGAACTTTCATTTAAAGTTACAAACTATGAAAAATCTTTGTATTAATTTATTATGTGTGTCATAAAAATAGTGTCCTTTCACCATCTAATTAACGATTACTTTATTGCTCTAATAATAAAATTTCAAATGTAAAATGTTTAAACGGAAACCAAACTATATTATTATTAACTAAGGAAAATATATTATATTTTTTGGTCGAAAAATATACAGTTAAACTTCTATAAATTAATAATATTGGGATTACACTAAAATCATAATTTGGATTAATTTATAGATATCATTCATTAATCG